>WNWK01016505.1:0-44750 GCA_009830355.1 Cherax destructor
AATTTCATTATTCACTAAATTGGGACTTACGCCACCCAGTTGCTGGATAAGTGAATCTTGTGTACAGGAATCAACACCACTGGCAAAAATTTAAAGCTAATCAGATAAGCCATTTTCCAGTTTTGGAATGGATTCAAACTATTTCAAGTTTTTAACTATTATTGATGCATCAACCATCAAATAAGGAAGCTGTTTAGAAAAGCTAAATGAAATATATTTAATAAACGTGAATTTATTGGTGTAAAATTGCGTAGTATTTTCCACAAACAATAGTCAAATCTTCATTTACACATTTAAATTTCTCATTTTACCGTCGTCGAATTATGAGGCGCCTTTACTAAATATATAAAGCTATGCCACTGAGGGTTTTGGAAGTTTCCAATAATTTAAGTTGGTGGGAACAGACTCACCAATTTTGGTCAAACCAGTGCATGCCACTTGTTTCAAGAATCTGCCCCAAGTGACTGAACAAACGGTGGTATTTTGAAAACAATTCTATAAGGTCTTCAAGTTATGATCAAACTAAAAGGAAAGTTGGAGGAGAAAAACAAAAGAAAAAAACATGCAACCTCATAAGGACCCCTTCAAGATACCCAATTAAGCTTTAATTGGTTACCTGAGTAATGGTTAAGTTAAGTTGATTTGATTATATTATGTTTGCCTAAATTAGGTTTACTTAGGTTAAGTTAAATTAGGAGAGACCAGTACAAAATATCTTTAGTTTCGGAGGAGGATATGTCTACAGTTCCTTATGTATAGATCCATTTTGTAGGGTCAGGTTTGAGGGGCCCAACTTGTGAGGACAAAGGACAAGTTCCCTATTCTGAGGAGTTATCACAGAGCTCTCCAAGAAAGACCATTCTGAGCCAGCACCTGTAATACCCGTTCATCTACTCATTACTGCAACTACCACCACAGCTATTGCAACTACCACCACAGCTATTGCAACTACCACCACAGCTACTGCAACTACCACCACAGCTACTGCAACTACACCACAGCTACTGCAACTACCACCACAGCTACTGCAACTACCACCACAGCTACTGCAACTACCACCACATCAATTGCAACTACCTCCACATCTATTGCAACTACCACCACAGCTACTGCAACTACCACCACAGCTACTGCAACTACCACCACAGTATTGCAACTACCACCACAGCTATTGCAACTTCCACCACAGCTATTGCAACTACCACCACAGCTATTGCAACTACCAACACAGCTATTGCAACTACCACCACAGCTATTGCAACTACCACCACAGCTATTGCAACTACCAACACATCTATTGCAACTACCAACACAGCTATTGCAACTACCACCGCAGCTATTGCAACTACCACCACAGCTATTGCAACTACCACCACAGCTATTGCAACTACCACCACAGCTATTGCAACTACCACCACAGCTACTGCAACTACTACCATAACCTTTTTTACAGTTTTGTTTTTGTCGGCTAATTATATGAAAATTTAGGTAAAAAAATTTAAGCTAATGAAGCCTTGTCTATCCTTAACTCTATCGAGAAATCATGACTTTACGAAGTACAGTTCATGTGACACATTCCTCTCTCCCATCCTCTCTTTCTCTTTCACTTCAAGTCTGTTTCTTTTCGCTTGCAATTCTTCTTTCTCCACCCCTGCCATAATCGTTACCCTTTATTTATACACTTCTTTTATTTGTTATTCAGCTCCTCTCCACTACCTCTCTTCCGCGTCCTTCCTTGTTCCTCGAAACATACGTTCTTCCACACTTATTTTATTCACTCTGACATACATCCATCTATCCCTCTTCCCCTTTTATTTTCCACTTTATTATTTATTAGTTTATTCTTCATTTATTACATTAATTTTCGCAAACTCTTTAGTTTTGGCATATATGCCTTAATTATGTATTTTTTGACAAATAAATGTTTGATACTGTAGAGTTCATAACATTTAGTTAGATTAAATTGGATTAGGAATTGTTAGGATAGGTAATATTAGAATGAGTTAGACTTGCTTCTGATAGACCACAATAGATTAGGTTAGAATGGGTGAGTGTTTTCAGGATACAATGTTATATTATGGTAGGATAGGATGTGTATTTGGTATCTGGAGAGAATTCCGGGGGTCAACGCCCCCGCGGCCCGGTTTGTGACCAGGCCTCATGGTGGATCAGAGCCTAATCAACCAGACTATTACTGCTGGTCGCACGCAGTCCGACGTACGAACCACAGCCCGGCTGGTCAGGTACCGACTTTAGGTGCCTGTCCAGTGCCTGCTTGAAGACAGCCAGGGGTCTATTGGTAATCCCCCTTTTGTACGCTGGGAGGCAGTTGAACAGTCTTGGGCCCCTGACACTTATTGTGTTGTCTCTCAACGTGCTAGTGGCACCCCTGCTTTTCATTAGGTGGATGTTGCATCGTCTGCCGAGTCTTTTGCTTTCGTAGGAAGTGACTCTCGTGTGCAAGTTTGGTACTAATCCCTCTAGGATTTTCTAAGTGTATATAATAATGTATCTCTCCCGCCTGCGTTCTAGGTAGTACAGGTTTAGGAACTTCAAGCGTTCCCAGTAATTGAGGTAGTTTATCGCAGTTATGTGTGCCGTGAAAGTTCTCTGCACATTTTCTAGTTCAGCAATTTCACCTGCCTTGAAAGGTGCAGTTAATGTGCAGCAATATTCCAGCCTAGATAGAACAAGAGACCTGAAAAGTGTCATCATGGGCTTAGCATCCCTGGTTTTGAAGGTTCTCATTATCCATCCTGTCATTTTTCTAGCAGATGCGATTGCTACAGTGTTATGGTCCTTGAAGGTGAGATCCTCTGACATGACCACTCCCAGGTCTTTGACATTAGTTTTTCGCTCTATTGTGTGGTAGGAACTTGTTTTATACTCCGATGAAATTTTAATTTCCTCACGTTTTCCATATCGGAGTAATTGAAATTTCTCATCATTGAACTTCATATTGTTTTCTGCAGCCATTTAAAGATTTGATTGATGTCTGCTTGGAGTCTTGCAGTGTCTTCAACGGTGGACACTGTCATGCAGATTCGGGTGTCATCTGAAAACGAAGACACGGCACTGTGGTTTATATCCCTGTCTATGTCCGATATGAGGATGAGGAATCAGATGGGAGTGAGTACTGTGCCTTGTGGAACAGAGCTTTTCACCGTACCCGCCTCAGACTTTACTCAGTTGACTACTATTCTTTGTTCTATTTGTTAGGAAATGATAGATCCATCTGCCAACTTTTCCTGTTATTTCTTTATCACGCTTTTTGTGTGCTATTACACCATGGTCACACTTGTCAAAGGCTTTTGCAAAGTCTGTGTATATAACATCTGCATTATGTTTGTCTTCTTAGAACCCTTTCAAAGATTTTTATGATAAGTGATGTTAGCGCTATTGGTCTGTAGTTCTTTGCCAGGGCTTTACAGCCGCCTTTGTGGAGTGGGGCTATGTCTGTTGTTTTTAGTAACTGCGGGACGACCCCAGTGTCCATGCTCCCTCTCTATAGGATGTTAAAAGCAGTTCTTGATGAACACGGACTTCCATGAGTCTGGGCCTCGGGCGAAGTGCATGGGCATGTCAATTATCGCCTCTTCGAAGTCATTTGGCGTCAGGATAATGTCAAATAGGTTTGAGTCTATCAAGTTCTGTGGCACTCTCACAAAAAAATTACTTAGGTCTTCGACTTTCAGTCTGGTTAGCGGCTCGCTAAAAACTGAGTCATATTGGGACTTTAGTAGCTCACACATTTCCTTGCTGTTATCTGTGTAGGACCCATCCCGTTTAAGTAGGGGCCCAATACTGGATGTTGTTCTCGAGTTTGATTTGGTATAAGAAAAGAAATACTTTGGGTTTCTTTCAATTTCATTTATGGCTTTTAGTTCTTCCCGCGTTTCTTGATTCCTGTAAGATTCCTTTAGTTTTAGTTCGATGTTTGCTATTTCTGACAAGTGTCTCCCTACGTATTTCAGATATATTGGCCTCTTGTAGCCGCTCTGTATAGGGAGCGCCTTTCTCTTTCTAGTTTACTTCTTCTCCTCCTTTTCCTTAAGGGAATTTGTCTTGAGCAAACCTCAAGTGCCACAGAGTTATTTTGTTCTAGACATAGGTTAGGCTCTGAGATGCTTAGGCAATCTTCCCAGTTTATATAATTTAGGACTTGGTTTACTTGGTCCCACCTTATGTTTTTGTTATTGAAGTTGAATTTGGTGAAAGCTCCATCGCGACTGATAACATTTTGTCGGTCTGGGGCTCCCCGCATACATGTCTAGACCTCTTTTATATTGTGATCTGAGTTTATTGTTTTTGATATGATGACATTTCGTATCAGATCATCATTGTTAGTGAAGATAAGGTCCAGCATATTCTCCAATTTTGTAGGCTCTATTATTTGCTGGTTTAAGGTGAATTTGGTGCAGAGGTTTAAAAACTCGTGTGTGTGCGAGTTTTCATCTGAGCTGCCTACTGGTGTTATCTCTGCTACGACATTATTTGCAATATTCCTCCATTTTAGGTGCCTTAGGTTGAAGTCCCCCAGGAGCAAGATGTTGGGGGCAGAAGCTGGAAGGTTTTCCAGACAGTGGTAAATTTTCAGAAGCTGTTCCTGGAATTGTTGGGACGTTGCAGCCGGAGGCTTGTATACAACCACGATGATCAAGTTTTGATTCTCGATATTTACTGCTAAAACTTCAACTACATCATTTGAGGCATTTACTAGTTCTGAGCATATAAGTGACTCTGTGATATACAGCCCAACCCCCCCCCCCCCCCTTCCTTTTGCCTGTTCACTCTGTCACATCTGTATAGGTTGTAGCCAGGGATCCATATTTCATTGTCCAAGTGATCCTTTATGTGGGTCTCTGTGAAAGCCGCAAACATTGCATTTGACTCTGTAAACAGTCCTCGGATGTAAGGTATTTTGTTGTTCATCGCTGGCTTTAGACCCTGTATATTTGCAAAGATGAATGTCGTCGGATTGGTGGTATAAAGGAAAAGGGTCTTTTTCCTGGCACTAATATCTGTTGTTCTGGAGTGGAGGCCATTGACTGTGATTCCACTCCAGAAATGATTGCAGTTGATGTACGATTTCTGTCATTTCTTGTCAGTTTTTTTTCCTTCCTGGCACTAAAAAAAAACTCTCTCTCTGGAGTGGCTTTGGCTACCCAGGTTTTCCCATGGTCTGGATGTTCTGTGTCGTCTTGTACCCTTTAGGTGGTGTGCCTGGCAATATAGGTTATAGCACTGTCTTTCCTGAACTGATGAGTGGCACATTTCAGGGTGGAAAAGCTTACAGAAAGGGAGGTTGCATTTTCCTGTTGTCATGTGGACACGGCATTTTCTGGGGTGGTCAAAGTTGCATGTCCCATCTGTTTTCCCAGATACTCCATGCCTGCAGATACCAAGTGCATAATATTTGTATAGGCCTGGTTTCTGTTTGCCTTGTTTTTTTGTGACTGTGTTCCCTAATGTATTCCCTACTGGTGCGTGTTTTCCTGTCTCATTTCTATCTTCAGCACTAGTGCTAACATCCCCTTTTGTTCCATCTCCAACACTAGCACCTTCAGGAGCACTGTCCTCCAGGACAACACTTGCACCCTCAGGAGCACTGTCCTCCAGGACAGCAGTAGCACTCAGGAGCACTGTCCACCAGGACAACACTAGCACCCTCAGTAGCACTGTCCTCCAGGACAACACTAGCACCCTCAGGAGCACTGTCCTCCAGGACAACACTAGCACCCTCAGGAGCACTGTCCTCCAGGACAACACTAGCACCCTCAGGAGCACTGTCCTCCAGGACAACACTAGTACCCTCAGGAGAACTATCCTCCAGGACAACACTAGCACTCTCAGGAGCACTGACCTCCAGGACAACACTAGCACCCTCAGGAGAACTATCCTCCAGGACAACACTAGCACCCTCAGGAGCACTGTCCTCCAGGACAACACTAGCACCCTCAGGAGCACTGTCCTCCAGGACAACACTAGCACCCTCAGGAGCACTGTCCTCCAGGACAACACTAGTACCCTCAGGAGAACTATCCTCCAGGACAACACTAGCACTCTCAGGAGCACTGACCTCCAGGACAACACTAGCACCCTCAGGAGCACAGTCCTCCAGGACAACACTAGCACCCTCAGGAGAACTATCCTCCAGGATAACACTAGCACCCTCAGGAGCACAGTCCTCCAGTACAACACTAGCACCCTCAGGAGAACTATCCTCCAGGATAACACTAGTACCCTCAGGAGCACTGTCGTCCAGTACAACACTAGCACCCTCAGGAGAACTATCCTCCAGGATAACACTAGCACCCTCAGGAGCACTGTCCTCCAGGATAAAACTAGCACCCTCAGGTGCACTGTCTTCCAGGACAACACTTGCACCCTCAGGAGCACTGTCCTCCAGGACAGCACTAGAGCCCTCAGGAGCACTCTCCTTCAGGACAACACTAGCACCATCAGTAGAACTATCCTCCAGGACAAAACTAGTACCCTCAGGAGCACTGTCCTCCATGACAACACTAGCACCCTCTGGAGCACTGTCCTCCAGGACAACACTAGCTCTCTGAGGAGAACTATCCTCCAGGATAACACTAGCACCGTCAGGAGCACTGTCCTCCAGGACAACACTAGCACCCTCAGGAGAACTATCCTCCAGGATAACACTAGCACCCTCAGGAGTAATGTCCTTCTGGGCAACACTAGCACCCTCAGGAGCACTGTCATCCAGGACAACACTAGCACCCTCAGGAGCACTGTCCTCCAGGACAACACTAGCACCGTCAGGAGCACTGTCATCCAGGATAACACTAGCACCCTCAGGAGAACTATCCTCCGGGATAACACTAGCACCCTCAGGAGCACTCTCCTCCAGGATAACACTAGCACCCTCAGGAGCGCTGTCGTTCAAGACAGTGTCTTAGCTTTCCCTGCGAATTTTCCCAGGCTACCTATTTTCACTTATTTTCCTTCTTTTTCTCATTTTAAATAGCCTTTCCTCTCTCCTCTCCTTTTATTTCAACCTTCCCCCTCAAGATAAGGAAATAGAATAATGATGGGAGAAGCAGGCAAGAGAGAGACGTTTGAAAAAACAAGGAAGGAAATAAAGTATAGGAAAAAGTGGAAATGAGGGGCACAGAAAGGGCGTTGGGGTAAGGCGAGGATAGGATAGGACAGGAGCGTTGGGTAGAGGGGCACGGAATAGATGTATTGGTAAAAGTAAGGGAGAGATGGGAGGATGGGGCAGAAGTGTCAAACATTGCAATCACTCAAGACCAGCACGTGTCTGGGGTGCCTCTGGGAGTCGTTTAGTCAAGCAATTGCATTTGCACGATTGGATATAAAGCTCAGGGAGAATGTAAGACCCTGCTCAATTTTTGTTAAACGATCTCATTTTCATCACTAAGGAACCGGTGGCGCTGTTTCTTATGGAGGTAAAAGTGGAGTGAAGCTGAGTAGGTGTGGAATTAGAGTAGGTATCGAGGTGCACTAGATATGGAGGATGAGTGACAGCAGAGGTGGAGTTAATGTGGAGGTTAAAATGGCTTGGATATAAAGGTGGAGTAGGTGTGAAAGATGAGAAGGGAGTTGGAGTAGGTGATGAGCTGAAGATGTGAAGGAGGGGGTGAAGATACGCAGATTGAATGGGTGATGAAATGCATTTTGAGTAGATGGTGAGATGCAGGTGGAAGAGTGGGGTAGAAAGGGAAGCAGAGTAGATAGGAAGATGAATGGACCCGTTAGTGAAATGCAGAGTGAATGGTTGGGGTAGTAGAGTAGGTGGGGAGGGGTTGTGTGGTTTATTGGTGGTGGTGGTTGGTTGATGGTGGGTGGTAGGTGATGGGTGGCAGTGGTGATGGTTACTAGGAGGTACAACACTGTTTTTACGAAAAAAAATATTTTAAAATTTACTCAAAGGTATTTAAATAAATCAAGGTAGCTAAGTTTTATTATTTATATTATTATTTTTATTATTAATATTATTATTTTTATTATTAATATTATTATTATTATTAGTATTGTTATTATTATTAATATTATTATTATTATTATTATTAATATTATTATTATTATTAATATTATTATTATTATGTTTACTATTATTATACATAAAAACAAGCAGCAAGCCAGAAGTTATATATAATACTGAATTTAATGAGGATGTATAGGGATGGAATTAGAGGAGAATGATTTGGTACAAGTTAGGATGGCTCAGTCTAATAGGGATGAAAATTCAGTTTTAGTATTTCTACCTTCCCTACACCTAATTTTTTTCCACTTCATGACAAAATAATGTAGACAAAATTTATGTTATGTTTGTTCTTATAATATTTAAGGGTGGCTCTTGAAGGTTGAAATAACTTCAAAACGACCCTTGGTTCCCTGTCTCTCTCTCTCTCTTTCTCTTCTCTCTCTCTCTCTCTCTCTCTCTCTCTCTATATATATATATATATATATATATATATATATATATATATATATATATATATATATATATATATCAATAACTACACTGCACTAGCCAAGGTTCGAGCCTATGATGCTTTGGCCCGCCTCATGGTGAGCGAAACACACACACACACACACATATATATATATATATATATATATATATATATATATATATATATATATATATATATATATATATATATATATATATATAGTTGTGCCGCTTGAGCGGCGTTTAGTGTGTATCCGCAGCTCATTCTGTGAACGGTAGCTTTACAAAACAGGATTACATAGGTCACAATGGGACTTTGTGAGACCTCCACTGAGCATTGTTACATTGCTAAAAAGGAATTGTACAATTGTACAATTACCTTATTTAGTGGTAATAAGTAAATGCTTTCTTATTACCACTAGAGAAATAAAAACACACACACAAAAAAAAACAGTGGTCAAACTGGGATGCAATCTCCATTAAAATAGTTTGTTCATCTAGTCGATGCAAAAAGTGGATACAACTTAAAGATTTCAGATAGCTTATCATTAACAATGAGGTGTTCCCCTATATCTTGTAAGGTTGGCATGGATGTGTCTCTGAAAGGTTGCATTTTTGGACACTCTGAAATATAATGGTAAAGTTTATGGCTCCTTCTCCGTCCACACAATTTGCATTTTACCCCACAGACATCTCCATACTGACCTGTCAGAGTGGCTGGACACACCATTCATTGTTGCCCACTTGTCAGAAAACGTTTTGTAGCTCCATGAAATTTCTTTTGATGGTGGTTGACAGCTTGCAATAGGTACTGGAGTTGCTCTTCATTCTTGGTGTTTTTCCGCTGAACTCTTGAGTTAGAGTCTCCGGCATTGTTGGTGACCACCTTCATATTTCGCTCCATCCAAAAAGCTTTTTGGAAGTCCATCTGAATCCCAGGTCGACTGACCTTCGCGCAGGAATATGTAGTTGGTAGTGAGGGTCGGGAGAAGCTTGAGGGTCGAGAGAAGCTTGAGGGCGGGAGAAGCTTGAGGGCCGGGAGAAGCTTGAGGGCCGGGAGAAGCTTGAGGCCGGGAGAAGCTTGAAGGCCGGGAGAAGCTTCAGGAAGTTCGTTTCCTCTTCTTCCGTCAAATTTGTCTCTCTGTTCTCTGAAGAAATGGAAGAATCAAACAGCGCCAATCCCACCGTTTTCTTGGTCACGTAACATTAGTGAGCTTTAAATTTTGGAGGTGCAACACTTTTTTATTTTAATGTTGTCGTAATTACAAAGATTTGAAGAAGCTGCTGATTATTGAATGGCGCTGCTGCAGCAATTCCGGCTGACGCTGCTACAGCAATCCCGGCTGGCGCTGCTACAGCAATCCCGGCTGGCGCTGCTGCAGCAATCCCGGCTGGCGCTGCTGCAGCAATCCCGGCTGGCGCTGCTGCAGCAATCCCGGCTGGCGCTGCTACAGCAATCCCGGCTGGCGCTGCTTCAGGAATCCCGGCTGGCGCTGCTGCAGCAATCCCGGCTGGCGCTTCTGCAGCAATCCCGGCTGGCGCTGCTACAGCAATCCCGGCTGGCGCTGCTACAGCAATCCCGGCTGGCGCTGCTGCAGCAATCCCGGCTGGCGCTGCTGCAGCAATCCCGGCTGGCGCTGCTGCAGCAATCCCGGCTGGCGCTGCTTCAGCAATCCCGGCTGGCGCTGCTTCAGGAATCCCGGCTGTGATCTAGGCTTTCAGGCAGATGGTCAGAATAAACGCGCTAACATTTTTTACGGCAAATTTTCTCTTGTGGAGAGAGATTCTCCAGCTGCTTCTGAAACATCGATGACATCAAGAAGTACAAGAGCAGCCATCCATCGTACTTGATGCCTTGCTCCATGGAAAAGGCTAAACAACGCAATGAACTCTCGGTTGTCGTTTCTGTAATTTCCCGATCCACAACCTTGTATGCGAACTGAACCACTTCGTCTGGGTCAATAACCAGCAGGATGACTTCGTCTGCGTCAATAACCAGCAGGATGACTTCGCCTGCGTCAATAACCAGCAGGATGACTTCGTCTGCGTCAATAACCAGCAGGATGACTTCGTCTGCGTCAATAACCAGCAAGATGACTTCGTCTGCGTCAATAACCAGCAGGATGACTTCGTCTGCGTCAATAACCAGCAGGATGACTTCGTTCTCCAGACATTGCAGCAAAGTTGGACTGGTCAATGAAATTTCACTTTGTCTTGAACTTCTTGATCAATAAAATAACGTTGGAATGATTAATGTTGACTTCTTCTGGTTTGTACCTAAGGTTCTGTAATGACTTACACAGCCATTCGATCACAGAATTTTGAATGGTCATGTGAGTATGCAGTATCGGGTTCGACTCCTGGCTGGTCGCATTATTGCATTTGCTTAATTTTTTTTGTGGGTGTATTAATATATGCACTGCTCGTTGAGACTGGTATTCCAAACAGGAAAATAATGAAATTAGTCCAGAATCATCAACTACCACGAATGTGCTCTCATCAGGAGGCAGGCGCAGCATATTTTCTGGGTCCCTGGTGTTTGTAGCATGGTGGTCACGTGGTTTTAGGAGTCGGGAGTTTAGCTTGGATCACGGGCTAAATGTTTTGTGTTTTATTCCGTGCTGGGCGCAGTATTGTCGTGCCTAATGAGCCCAACCGTCAAGTTTGGTCAATTTTCGCAATGGTTCACTTTGCCAAATAACCCGAATAAATTTTTTGTTTGCCATAAATAAGAGGAAATCGATCTGTGCATAACGAAACAAATATATATAGATTTAATGAATTATTAAATATATTTAAGATGACCAATAATATATACAGCAGAATTTTGCTCTAAAAAAAATATTTTTAGGGAGATTAGGTGAGGCTTCTTAATTTTGGCTCAAAAATAAAAATCATTATATCATTGTTAATGAAAAAAAAAAAAATCTGTTAAAAACTTTTTTTTGGAAAAAAATTGATTTTTAAGGGAGTTTGGCCTATTCGGCAAGTTCCCAGTCAGTTCTAAAGGTACCAACCACATTTAGAACTGACTGAGAACTCCTCCCCGGTGGTAGGCCGTGTGCCTAAAATACTGAAGGCATTGTCCCTCTGGATCGCAACACTGAGTCTCTGAAAGAGACAGTTGCTCCATGCTCCGAAGGTCTCCGACCCTACTGGGACTAAATTATAGCATGGTGCCTGCCCACCTCTTTTGTTGATCTTCTGGGTTTCCGAATCCCCATGAAACTGGCGACACCACCCTCCTCAGTTTCAGAGTATGGTAAGTAGGTGTCCGACACCGTAGATGCACAGGTGAAGTCCCATTCACTCTGCTTACCATCCTTCCAGGGTAGCATGTTGACTCCATCTGGACGCTGTTGGCTTCCATCAGGCCTCAGTAGCTGAGGTTCCCATTCTTCTGTTCAACGGGCTGTGGTGAGACTTCGTTTGACGATGTCACTGACCACCTCATGTCTGACATACTTCCCTTCTGACTTATGGCAGACGAGACCATGATCAGCTGACGCCATGCCGCAAATGCACCTATGGACGGTGAGTACGGTGTCGGCTACGTGAAGGCTACACCAATCTCTCTCTCATTGACACACACACAATGTAAATATGTATGTATATATGTAAATATGTATGTATATATGTCGTGCCGAATAGGTAAAACTTGCTATTTTGGCTTAAATAGCAACGCTCTTTTTGCCGAATAAGGCAAGCGAAGATATGTGTGTGCAATAATTTCGCAAAAATCATTCTGAACCTAACGGAAAAAAATTATTTCATTGTGTTTGTTTATTATTAAATTATTATCATATTTCCATCCTTACACTTCCATGTGTTCTGCTGATCATCTTTAAGGTTAGGATTATTCAGGTTATCATGTGTACCACTGGTAATCTCTGGAGTATGGCCGGTTATGGTTGTCAGGTGTACCACGGGTCCTCTCGTAGGTAAGGATGATTCAGTTGAGTGTTTGGTCATCACTAGGGTAAAGTTAATTCAGGTTGGCAGGTATTACACTTATCATCCGTGTGGTAAGGATGGCTTAGGTTTGCGAGTTTTCTATTTAATCTTATTTCCTGGGAGTAGATGGATCTGCTTGATGGGTGTTCAACTGGTCATCCCCAGGGTGTAGATGAATCAGCTCGGTGGGTATTGAGCTGGTCATCCCCTGGGTGTAGATGGATCAGCTTTGTGGGTATTGAGCTGGTCATCCCCTGGGAGTAGATGGATCAGCTTGGTGGGTAGTGAGCTGGTCATCCCCTGATGTAGATGGATCAGCTTGGTGGTTATTGAGCTGGTCATCCCCTGGGTGTAGATGAATCAGCTTGGTGGGTATTGAGCTGGTCATCCACTGGGAGTAGATGGATCAGCTTGGTTGGTATTGAGCTGATCATCCCCGGGGTGTAGATGAATCAGATTGGTGGGTATTGAGCTGGACATCCCCTGGGTGTAGATGAATCAGCTTTGTGGGTATTGAGCTGGTCATCTCCTGGGAGTAGATGGATCAGCTTGGTGGGTATTCAGCTGGTCATCCTCTGGGTGTAGATAAATGAGCTTGGTGGGTATTGAGCTGGTCATCTCCTGGGAGTAGAAGGATCAGCTTGGTAGGTATTGAGCTGGTCATCCCCTGGGTGTAGATGAATCAGCTTAGTGGGTATTGAGCAGGTCATCCCCTGGGTGTAGATGAATCAGCTTGGTGGGTATTGAGGTGGTCTTCTCCGGGGTGTAGATGGATCAGTTTGGTGGGTATTGAGCTGGTCATCCCCTGGGTGTAGATGAATCATCTTGGTGGGTATTGAGCTGGTCATCCCCTGGGTGTAGATGAATCAGCTTGGTGGGTATTGAGCTGGTCATCCTCTGGGTGTAGATGAATCGGCTTGGTGGGTATTGAGCTGGTCATCCCCTGGGTGTAGATGGATCAGCTTGGTGGGTATTGAGCTGGTCATCCCCTGGGTGTAGATTATTCAGCTTGGTGGGTATTGAGCTGGCCATCTACTGGGAGTAGATGGATCAGCTTGGTGGGTATTGAGCTGAGCTTCCCCTGGGTTTATATGAATCAGCTTGGTGGGCATTGAGCTGGTCATCCCCTGGGTGTAGATGAATCAGCTTGGTGGGTGTTGAGCTGGTCATCCCCTGGGTGTAGATGAATCAGCTTGGTGGGTATTGAGCTGTTCATCTCCTGGGTGTAGATGAATCAGCTTGGTGGATATTGAGCTGGTCATCTCCTGGGTGTAGATGAATCAGCTTGGTGGGTATTGAGCTGGTCATCCCCTGGGTGTAGATGGATCAGCTTTGTGGGTATTGAGCTGGTCATCTCCTGGGAGTAGATGGATCAGCTTGGTGGGTATTGAGCTGGTCATCCCCTGGTGTAGATGGTTCAGCTTGGTGGGTATTGAGGTAGTCATCCCATAGGTGTAGAGTAATCAGCTTATTGGGTATTGAGCTGATCATTCCCTGGGTGTAGATGAATCAACTTGGTGGGTATTGAGCTGGTCATCCCCTGGGTGTAGATGAATCAGCTTGGTGGGTATTGAGCTGGTCATCCCTGGGTGTAGATGAATCAGCCTGGTGGGTATTTAGCAGGTCATCCCCTGGGTGTAGATGAATCAGCTTGGTGGGTATTGAGCTGGTCTTCCCCGGGGTGTAGATGGATCAGTTTGGTGGGTATTGAGCTGGTCATCCCCTGGGTGTAGATGAATCATCTTTGTGGGTATTGAGCTAGTCATCCCCTGGGTGTAGATGAATCAGCTTGGTGGGTATTGAGCTGGTCATCCCCTGGGTGTAGATGAATCATCTTGGTGGGTATTGAGCTGGTCATCCCCTGGGTGTAGATGAATCAGCTTGGTGGGTATTGAGCTGGTCATCCTCTGGGTGTAGATGAATCAGCTTGGTGGGTATTGAGCTGGTCATCCCCAGGGTGTAGATGGATCAGCTTGGTGGGTATTGAGTTGGTCATCCCCTGGGTGTATATGGATCAGATTTGTGGGTATTGAGCTGGTCATCCCCTGGGAGTAGATGAATCAGCTTGGTGGGTAATGAGCTGGTCATCCACTGTGTGTAGATGAATCAGCTTGGTGGGTATTGAGCTGTCATCCCCTGGAGTTAGATGAATCAGCTTGGTGGGTACTGAGCTGGTCATCTCCTGGGAGTAGATGGATCAGCTTTGTGGGTATTGAGCTGGTCCTCCCCTGGGAGTAGATGGATCAGCTTGGTGGGTATTGAGCTGGTCATCCCCTGGCGTAGATGGTTCAGCTTGGTGGGTATTGAGCTGGTCATCCCCTGGGTGTAGATGAATCAGCTTGGTGGGTATTGAGCTGATCATTCCCTGGGTGTAGATGAATCAGCTTGGTGGGTATTGAGCTGGTCATCCCCTGGGTGTAGATGGATCAGCTTTGTGGGTATTGAGCTGGTCATCTCCTGGGAGTAGATGGATCAGCTTGGTGGGTATTGAGCTGGTCATCCGCTGGGAGTAGATGGATCAGCTTGGTGGGTATTGAGCTGGTCATCCCCTGGGAGTAGATGAATCAGCTTGGTGGGTATTGAGCTGGTCATCCCCTGGGAGTAGATGGATCAGCTTGGTGGGTATTGAGCTGGTCATCCCCTGGGAGTAGATGGATCAGCTTGGTGGGTATTGAGCTGGTCATCTCCTGGGAGTAGATGGATCAGCTTGGTGGGTATTGAGCTGGTCATCCTCTGGTTGTAGATGGATCAGTTTTGTGGTTATTGAGCTGGTTATCCCCTGGGTGTAGGCTGGCGTTTGTTCTGTCGGTCAATAATAGTGAACAGCAATAACCATCACAATATGATTTGCAACATATTTGTAGTGTTGGTGATAAATTAGTCTACATCTTATGAAGGTGTGCACTTGACGCTATGTTAGAGACACGTGAATAATGGCGAGATGGAGGAGAACAATATGAAGATCACAGAAAAAAAGGAAAAGTTGAACTTGGAATAGGAAGACGAGAAGAACGAGTTGTTGAAACAGAACGAAAATATTTTTAATAATGGTAAAAAACTGAGTAAGAAAACGAGGAATCGGACCAGAGGAATTAGAAGAAGGGGGGGGGGGAGAGGAGGGGGAATAGGGGGATGCGGCAAGGGAGGAAGGAAAGGGGAGGAAAAGGAGGAATAACAGGAGGGGAAGAGGAATAGGAGGAGGATTAGTAGGAATAGGAGGCGAAGGGGGAGAAGGAAGATTAAGAGTTGAAGAGGAGACGGAGGAGAGGAAGTGGTGGTGGAGGAGCGAGGACGAGGTCGAAGAGGAAGAGGAGGATGTCAGAGGAAGAGATGAAATAAAAAGTGAAGTAGAAGGAGGAAGTGGATTTATATCCTCTACTTAAGTGTGATGCGAAGGGGACTGGGGACTGGGAACTGGGGACTGGGTGGGAGGCCGTGGATGAAAGCGGGAAATCCAATTTGGTCAAAAACATTCTTACAAAAATGTGGGCGACAGAGGACGAGTGTAAAGGAGGAAATGTGATAATTTCATCACAAAGATGAAGATCTTGGGTCAGTCTGAGGGGAATTACCTGATGCCGCGGGCCAATTCAATTTCATATATGTTTATGTAATGTTTGTATCATTGTCACCATCACTCGATCAGAAATAATCTTTTATTTCATCGCCATTTTTCTCAAAGTTGAGTATTAGGAACAGGTAAGAAAACTCTTTACTTTTTACTATTTTTTTCCGCAGAATTTCATGTATTGGATTATTATTAAAACATATATGACCATAGTGATTAGTATATTTCTGTTTGAAATATCTTCAATAATTTAATGTAAAATTACCTTGAGTTTTTCCAAATTTTCTTGAAGAATATCACTTCCAATAATATTTTTTTACTATTTCAATATTTCTAAAAACAGAAGAAAGCATTTAATTATATAAATAATAAGAAAATACTAGACTGAAACTTGTGACGACGTTTCGGCGGAAGTGGAATATACACTAGTCACACAGGGTCCAAGTCAGACAGAAACGTAGTGATAAGTTTCGTTCGGACCGAAACGTAGTGATAAATTTCGTTCTCCTGTGTACTATTCCAGTCACTGCATTGTGAATTTTTACTCTTTAAAGCATTTAATTCTCCATTTCTTCTTAAAATATGTCTCCATATCGCCAGTTCATTTTTCCGTTGTCCCATTCAGAGTAAAAGTCACAACAGCGAGGCTACAACACCTTAAAACAACAGCACTTGAGAGACGATACTGTACTAGGTGTCCATTCTGACCATTTCGACTTCACAACTGAGCGAGAAAAGCAGAGAAAACTAGACGGACCAGGAGCTAAACCATGAAATAACATTTTAAGCTATTTACTTGTTACAAGCTGGCTTGTTACAAGCTGGCTTCAAGCTAAATTTATTAGGACAAGGAATCTTCTATACGACCAATATGGCTGGCAGCAGAAATATTTGCGTTATTTAAGAATATGACAATGTAATCTGTTGTAAAATATTACCTAGGTTTTCACTCTTGTTTAATTACTCTAGTAAATGGCACCTTATTTTGAAGCTAATGGCACTGGCTTCTCGATAGATATTTGAGATACCTGCTAAATTAGAGTTAGCCATGAGTTAAGAGTCATGTGATACCCTCTTTATAACATTTTGGGTCATTTTTATAAAAAATATTTTTTTCGAAAGAAATCCTAAGCATAAACTGCATTCAAATTATACATCTTTGTGCAGTTTTTGTATAATTAAATGTTCATTTTATTTCTAACTTATGAAAAGTTATTAATGATCAAAAATGACTGTTTTTTATTGAAAATTGGAAAACCATTTATATATGTTAGTCTCAAATCAGATATTCATTACTTAACATTTAATATCAAGAGCATCTTTCATTATAACAGTATGAAATTAGAAAAGATAAATCTGCAATAATGCAATGGATGTACAGATGTTGATGAAAAAAAAAGAATTTGGACATAAAAGGTAACAATTTCTCACCACTGACTTACTACATTGTTATTATTCATAAGTTATACAGCTCACGTAAATGCCGAAAATCCACCCCGGTTCTGTCTTATAAGCGCTTGAGATTCACCTCGAGGCTGGCTTACTGCTGCTTGATATTCACTTAAACGCTGGCTTACAAGAGCTAAAGATTCCTCTCAACGCTAACCTTACCAACATTGGTGAGTCATCTCAACGCTGGCTTATCAGCAATGGAAATTCACCTCAACGCTGGCTTACCAGCAATGGAGAATCACCTCAACGATGGCTTACCAGCAATGGTAAGTCATCTCAACGCTGGCTAACAAGCTCTGGAAATTAACCAGCGGTAAACATAGTTTTCAACTTACAGAAACAGTAATAAACAGCTTGGAACCCTTATTTTCTTGTATGCACGTACACAGTGCGATTCATAACAGAAGATAATTCTGTCGCTAGAAAGAGCTTCGATCATTTACCTTTATCTTAAGGTTAATTATTATTATTGTATTCACGCTTAGATTTAAACCAGAAAGTATCATGCAGTACATGGGGATTGGGAAGTAAACAGAATCAACAACCATTCACTAGCGTTTAGACAGTTCTCTTGAAATAGTACGGAGATAATAGACTCGGTACCATCCAGCAGATAGTCACCACGACCACCTGTATTGTTTTGCAGCTGCTGCCTCAGCCTCCCCCTCCAAGTGTAACCCAATTGTATCGATAACAAACAGACTGATTGGCTTACTATATCGAATTGAAACGGAAAGCGATCAACATCGCTTTATAAATGGAATGCAGTATCGACGAGTTGATGAGGATGACACATGTGCAACAAGTGATAACTTTATGTTCGACACTTTTCACCTGCCCCTGCAGGTCTCATCAGTCAAATAAATACATTGATGAATTACAAGCCTGAAGTTAGTTTGAGGTACTCAGTCCCTCCGCTTGGTGGAAGATAGTCTCTTACGCTGAAGCAAATGAATGATTCAACGCTGCTGTAACTATACCTTGTAATAAGATACAATAGTGATGTTGAGTGGGAAAAATATTTAATTATAAATATTACTGAAATCTGACAAGTTAATAAGTAAGACAGATGCCAACTTTAAGTACCTTTAATAACAAAATATTGTACCTGCGCTGCACATATCAGTAAATGAATACTGTGACGAATTTCCTTCCTGGAGACAGTAGACAACACAGACAGGGGGAGTCAGTTCCTCGGCTATACTGACAGGGTATTCACACGATGATGTCTTACATGTTGTTTACTCTATCATCAACATCTACAGTTATATAATGAATTTAATGTAACTATTATATAAATATATCTAAATCATACAGTAAAGTAAGTGCAAATATAAAAACGTTTTTAAAAAATATGATGAAATGTATAAAAGCAAATACGTTTTTATATATCGCCTCTGAATAAAACTGGACTGGAGATACATAAATATATATATATATATATATATATATATATATATATATATATATATATATATATATATATATATATATATATATATATATATATATATATATATATATATATATATGCACACATACACAATGAAAATTAGGAAATTCCAGTGCTTTGATTTATTGTTCTATTATCAAAGAAAAGTAAAAATAATAGGGCTACAGAAGACTTATGACCTCACACACGACCCAACAATCTCAGCACCTCACACACGACCCAGCACACTCAACACCTCACACACGACCCAACACACTCAACACCTCACACACGACCCAACACTCCCACCCAACCTCACACACGACCCAACACTCTCAGCACCTCACACACGACCCAACACTCTCAGCACCTCACACACGACCCAACACTCTCAGCACCTCACACACGACCCAACACTCTCAGCACCTCACACACGACCCAACACTCTCAGCACCTCACACACGACCCAACACTCTCAGCACCGCACACACGACCCAACACTCTCAGCACCTCACACACGACCCAACACCTCAGCACCTCACACACGACCCAACACTCTCAGCACCTCACACACGACCCAACACCTCAGCACCTCACACACGACCCAACACTCTCAGCACCTCACACACGACCCAACACTCTCAGCACCTCACACACGACCCAACACTCTCAGCACCTCACACACGACCCAACACTCTCAGCACCTCACACACGACCCAACACTCTCAGCACCTCCACACGACCCAGCACTCTCAGCACCTACACACGACCAACACACTGAGCACCTCACACACGACCCAACACTCAGCACCTCACACACGACCCAACACTCAGCACCTCACACACGACCCAACACTCAGCACCTCACACAGACCCAGCACTCTCAGCACCTCACACACGACCAACACTCTCAGCACCTCACACACGACCCAACACTCTCAGCACCTCACACACGACCCAACACTCTCAGCACCTCACACACGACCCAACACTCTCAGCACCGCACACACGACCCAACACTCAGCGCCTCACACACGACCCAACACACTCAGCACCTCACACACGACCCAACACACTCAGCACCTCACACACGACCCAACACTCTCAGCACCGCACACACGACCCAACACTCTCAGCACCGCACACACGACCCAACACTCAGCACCGCACACACGACCCAACACAGTCCCTCACACACGACCCAGCATTTTCAGCACCTCACACACGACCCAACACTCTCAGCACATCACACACGAGCCAACACACTCAGCACTTCACACACGACTCAGCACCTCACACACGACCCAACACACTAAGCACCTCATACACGACCCAACACTCTCAGCACCGCACACACGACCCAACACTCTCAGCACCTCACACACGACCCAACACTCTCAGCACCTCACACACGACCCAACACTCTCAGCACCTCACACACGACCCAACACACTAAGCACCTCATACACGACCCAACACTCTCAGCACCGCACACACGACCCAACACTCTCAGCACCTCACACACGACCCAACACTCTCAGCACCTCACACACGACCCAACACTCTCAGCGTCACAGTGTAGTGAAAATATGGTCATGTAACTTGTCAAGTAAAAAATTATGAGTAATGTGGCAGGTTAAGTTTAAATTCTATTCATAATAAATAAATCTAATTTATATAATCCTGAACTAATATCCCTATTGAAATTAGTATTATTTTTTATGAAACTTGATTCAATTATATTTCTCTCAACCATGGTAGTATTTGATACAACTTTCTCGACCTTTTGGAGAGTTAAAATCTCTCCCAAGAATATACAGAGCAATTGACCCTTGTCCAGTTCTAATACTATATTTATTTTTCTTAGTCTTGACCTAGTGTGTGAGATCAGGTCTCACACACTAGGTCACCTGGGGTTACTCACGCTCATAGTGGATCATACTTTAGGTCACCTGCAGTCACATACTAGGTCACCTGCAGTCCCACACTAGGTCACCTGCAGTCACATACTAGGTCACCTGGAGTCCCACACTAGGTCACCTGCAGTCACATACTAGGTCACCTGGAGTCCCACACTAGGTCACCTGCAGTCACATACTAGGTCACCTCCAGTCACATTCTAGGTCACTTGGAGTCACACACTAGGTCACCTGACGTCACAGTGCAACACAGGCATAAGCTTCATCACCATGACAACTAGGAACATACGCAACAACTTAAAGAGGCGATAATTGGAAAGTGAAGCAGTAATTAGTGACCCATCATAATCTAACTCTTAGCATCTCCTTGCTTCTCTTTAGCTTCGTCCTCTCCTCCCCTCCACTTCCTTCCTTTCCACTTCCTTCCCTTCCCCTCTGATGAAAAATATTGATTCGGTAGGTAAAGTGACGTAGGGGATCCGAAGTTGTGTAGTGTGGTGTGTAGTGGTGAGGAGTGGTGTGACAGTGAAGTAGTGCGGTGGTGGAACAGTGATTGGGAGTAGTGGTGGGGAGTAGTGTGATAGTGAACAAGTGTGGTGGTGAAGTAGTGGTGGGGACTAGTGTGATAGTGAATTAGTAGTGTGACAGTGAAGTAGTGTAGTGGTGGGGAGTAGTGTATGATAGTGAAGAATTAAGGTAGTGGAGTAGTACGACAGGTGAATAGTGTGGCGATGGAGAAGTGTTGTGCTGAAGGATTAGGGTAATGCTGTGGTAGAGTAGTGGTATAGTGATAGTGTTCAGGTAGTGTGGTGGTAGAGCAGTGTAGTGGTAGTGTAGTGGTAGTGTGGTGGTAGAGCAGTGTAGTGTAGTGTCAGGTAGTGTGGTGGTAGAGCAGTGTAGTGGTAGTGTAGTGGTAGTGTTGTGGTAGAGCAGTGTAATGGTAGTTTTGTAGTATAGTTTTGTAGCAGTGTTGTGGTAGTGTAGTGGTAGTGTTGTGGTAGTGTAGTGGAAGTGTGGTGGTTGCGTAGTGGTAGTGAGATGGTATAGTGTTGTTGAGTAGTGTAGTGGTGTTAGAGTAGTGTAGTGGTAGTTTTGTGGTAGTGTAGTTGTAGTGTTTGGTATAGTGTAGTTGTAGTGTTGTGGTATAGTGTAGCTGTAGTGTGGTGGTAGTGTAGTGGTATTGTGGTGGTAGATTAGTGTAGTGGTAGTGTTATGGTAGAGTAGTGCAATGGTAGTGTTGTGGTAGTAAAGTGGTAGTTTTGTTGTAGTGTGGTGGCAAAGTGTAGTGGTAGTATTGGTGGTAGTTTTGTGGAATAGTGTAATGGTAGTGTTGTGGAAAAGTAGTGTAATGGTAGTGTTGTGGTAGTGTAGTGGTAGAGTAGTGTGGTTGTAGTGTAGTGGTAGTGTGGTTGTAGTGTAGTGGTATAGTGTGGTGTTAGTGTAGTTGTATAGTGTGGTTGTAGCGTAGTGGTATAGTGTTGTGGTAGAGAAGTGTTGTGGAAGTGTAGTGGTAATGTGGTGGTAGTGTAGTGGGAGTGTGGTGGAAGAGTAGTGGTAATGTGGTGGTAGTGTAGTGGGAGTGTGGTGGAAGAGTAGTGAAGTGGGAGTGTGGTGGAAGTGTAGTGGTAGTGTGGTGGTAGTGTAGTGGGAGTGTGGTGGAAGAGTTGTGGTAGTGTGGTGGTAGAGTAATTTTGTGGTAGTGTAGTAGTTGTGTTGTGGTAGTGTATTGGTAGTGTGGTGGTATAGAGTAGTGGTAGTGTTGTGGAGTGGAGAGGTGTTGTATTAACACTGCAGCTGTGGAGTGGAGAGGTATTGTATTAACACTGCAGCTGTGGAATGGAGAGGTGTTGTATTAGCACTGCAGCTGTGGAGTTTAGAGGTGTTGTATTAGTACTGCAGTTGTGGAGTGGACAGGTGTTGTATTAGCACTGCAGCTGTTGAGTGGAGAGGAGTTGTATTAGCACTGCAGCTGTTGAGTGGAGAGGAGTTGTATTAGCACTGCAGCTGTTGAGTGGAGAGGAGTTGTATTAGCACTGCAGCTGTGGAGTGGAGAGGTGTAGTATTACCACAGCAGCTGTGGAGGAGGGTGATTAGCACGCGTGGAGTGAGTGTATTAGCACTGCAGCTTGGAGTGGAGGGTGTTGTATTAGCACTGCAGTTGTGCGTGTGGAGGAGAGGTGTATGTAATCAGCTTTACCTGCAGCTGTGCAGTGGAGAGGTGTAGTATTAGTACTGCAGATGTTGAGTGGAGAGGTGTTGTATTAGCACTGAAGCTGTGGAGTGGAGAGGTGTTGTATTAGCACTGCAGCTGTGGAGTGGAGAGGTGTTGTATTAGCACTGCAGCTGTGGAGTTGAGAGGTGTTGTATTAGTACTGCAGTTGTGGAGTGGACAGGTGTTGTATTAGCACTGCAGCTGTTGAGTGGAGAGGAGTTGTATTAGCACTGCAGCTGTGGAGTGGAGAGGTGTAGTATTAGTACTGCAGCTGTGGAGTGGAGTGGTGTTGTATTAGCACTGCAGCTGTGGAGTGGAGAGGTGTTGTATTAGCACTGCAGCGTTGGAGTGGAGAGGTGTTGTATTAGCACTGCAGCTGTGGTGTGGAGGGGTGTTGTATTAGCACTGCAGCTGTGCAGTGGAGAGGTGTAGTATTAGTACTGCAGATGGGGAGTGGAGAGGTGTTATATTAGCACTGAAGCTGTGGAGTGGAGAGGTGTTGTATTAGCACTGCAGCTGTGTAGTGGAGAAGTGTTGTATTAACACTGCAGCTGTGGAGTGGAGAGGTGCTGTATTAACCCTTTCAGGGTCGGTGTCGTACTAGTACGTTTTACGAGCAGGGTTCGGTGCCGTACTAGTACGCGTAAATTCTAGCGGCCTCAAATTAAGCGGGAAACGGCTGGTAGGCCTACATATGAAAGAATGGATCTGTGTGGTCAGTGTGCGCAGTATTAAAAAAATCCTGCAGCACACACTGCATAATGAAAAAAAAAAAACTCCGACCGTTTTTTTTATTTAAAACAGCAACTTTGCAGTCTATTTTCGTATGGTATTTATTGATGTATTCTCGTTTTCTTGGTCTCATTTGATAGAATGGAACATATATTACAGAAATAGAGATGATTTTGATTGGTTTGTCTATGACAAGTACCTTGAAATTGATCTCAAAGTAGTGAAAATGTTCGATTTTAGCTGATGTTCAAAAGTAAACAAATCACACCATGCGTCCAATACACATCAATTGGTGAGTCTAATATTCTTCCACAAGTGCGCTGATATTATTTATATCATTTTTACAATGATGCAGTTGTATACATAATAGTAAATCTTCTATTTTTTGTGAGAATAAAAATTCAAAATGGAAAGTAAAAGTAATGTAAGAAAGGCCTGGAGACGTGACTAATGAACAGAGAAGATGTTATTTTAGTGCCAGGAATGTCTGCCTTGTTTATTCTGGACCCTATTTTGAAATTGGCATCGTTTGAAATTTGTGTGAAATTGGCCAAATTGCCATTTTCTGACCACTATTTTGGGTAGTTGAAATTGGTAAATAGGCGGTTTCTTGTACTCAAGCGATAGAAGAAATGGGCTTCTAGCGAAATAGCTATGATTTTAGTAGACTGGAACATTGGAATTTGCCAAAAATAGGGCTCAAAGTGGGCGAAATCGCCGATGCGTAAACATCTTCGAGACCGATAACTTCGCGAGAGCATAATTCCGTAAGTTTTCATTCACATTTCATAATTTTGGTGTCATTATGATCAGAAAAAGATTCTCTATCATTTCATAAGAAATTGTTTTTGTTTTTCCCAAAAAAATTTTCGACTCTGAGAACTTGTTTCCGAGAAGGCCTGTCGACCCCCAAAGGGTTAACACTGCAGCTGTGGAGTGGAGAGGTGTTGAATTAACACTGCAGCTGTGGAGTGGAGAGCAGTTGTATTAGCACTGGAGCTGTGGAGTGGAGAGGTGTAGTATTAGAATTGCAGCTGTAGAGTGGAGAGGTGTAGTATTAGTATTACAGCTGTAGAGTGGAGAGGTGTTGCATTAGCACTGCAGCTGTTTAGTGGAGAGCAGTTGTATTAGCACTGCAGCTGTGGAGTGGAGAGGTGTTGTATTAGCACTGCAGTTGTGGAGTGGACAGGTGTTGTATTAGCACTGCAGCTGTTGAGTGGAGAGGAGTTGTATTAGCACTGCAGCTGTGGAGTGGAGAGGTGTAGTATTAGTACTGCAGCTGTGGAGTGGAGAGGTGTAGTATTATTACTGCAGCTGTGGAGTGGAGTGGTGTTGTATTATCACTGCAGCTGTGGAGTGGAGAGGTGTTGTATTAGCACTGCATCTGTGGAGTGGAGAGGTGTTGTATTAGCACTGCAGCTGTGAAGTGGAGAGGTGTTGTATTAGTACTGCAGCTGTGGAGTGGAGAGGTGTTGTATTGGCACTGCAGCTGAGGAGTGGAGAGGTGTTGTATTAGCACTGCAGCTGAGGAGTGGAGAGGTGTTGTATTAGCACTGCAGCTGAGGAGTGGAGAGGTGTTGTATTAGAAATACAGCTGTGGAGTTTAGAGATGTTGTATTAGCACTGCAGCTGTGGAGTGGAGAGGTGTTGTATTAGCACTGCAGCTGTGGAGTGGAGAGGTGTCGTATTAGCACTGCAGCTGTGGAGTGGAGAGGTGTCGTACTAGCACTGCAGCTGTGGAGTGGAGAGGTGTCGTACTAGCACTGCAGCTGTGGAGTGGAGAGGTGTTGTATTAGCATTGCAGCTGTGGTGTGGAGAGGTGTTGTATTAGCACTGCAGCTGTGGAGTGGAGAGGTGTTTTATTAGCACTGCAGCTGTGGAGTGGAGAGGTGTTGTATTAGCACTGCAGCTGTGGTGTGGAGATGTGTTTTATTAGCACTGCAGCTGTGGTGTGGAGAGGTGTTGTTATAGCACTGCACCTGTGGAGAGGAGAGGTGTAGTATTAGCACTGCAGCTGTGGAGTGGAGAGGTGTAGTATTAGCACTGCAGCTGTGGAGTGGAGAGGTGTAGTATTAGCACTGCAGCTGTGGAGTGGAGAGGTGATGTATTAGCACTACATCTGTGGAGTTTAGAGGTGTTGTATTAGCACTGCAGCTGTGGAGTTGAGAGGCGTTGTATTAGTACTGCAGCTGTGGAGTGGAGAGGTGTTGTATTAGCACTGCAGCTGTGGAGTGGAGAGGTGTTGTATTAGCCTTGCAGCTGTGGAGTGGAGAGGTGTTGTATTAGCACTGCAGCTGTGGTGTGGAGAGGTGTTGTTTTAGCACTGCAGCTGTGGAGTGGAGAGGTGTAGTATTAGCACTGCAGCTGTGGAGTTGAGAGGTGTTTATTAGCACTGCAGCTGTTAAGTGGAGAGGTGTTGTATTAGCACTGCAGCTGTGGAGTGGAGAGGTGTTGTATTAGCACTGCAGCTGTGGAGTGGAGAGTGTTGTATTAGCACTGCAGCTGTAGAGTGGAGAGATGTAGTTTAGCACTGCAGCTGTGAGTGGAGAGGTGTTGTATTAGCACTGCAGCTGTGGTGTGGAGAGGTGTTGTATTAGCACTGCAGCTGTTAAGTGGAGATTTGTTGTATTAGCACTGAAGCTGTTAAGTGGAGATTTGTTGTATTAGCACTGCAGCTGTGGAGAGGAGAGGTGTTGTATTAGCACTGCAGCTGTGAAGTGGAGAGGTGTAGTATTAGCACTGCAGCTGTGGAGTGGAGAGGTGATGATTAGCACTGCAGCTGTGGAGTTGAGAGGTGTTGTATTAGACTGCAGCTGTGGAGTGGACAGGTGTTTGATATATAGTGTTTATTGCACGCGCTGGAGTGGAGAGGTGTGTATTAGCACTCAGCTGTGAGTGAGAGGTGTTGTATTAGCACTGCGCTGTGGAGTGGAGAGATGTTGTATTAGCACTGCAGCTGTGGAGTGGAGAGGTTTGTATTAGCACTGCAGCTGTGGAGTGGAGAGGTGTTTATTGCACTGCAGCTGTGGGTGGAGAGGTGTTGATTAGCACTGCAGCTGAGGAGTGAGAGGTGTTGTATTAGCACTGCAGCTGTGGAGTGGAAGGTGTTGTATTAGCACTGCAGCTGTGGAGTGGAAGGTGTTGTATTAGCACTGCAGCTGTGGAGTGGAGAGGTGTGTATTAGCACTGCAGCTGTGAGTGGAGAGTGTTGTATTAGCACTGCAGCTGTGGAGTGGAAGGTGTTGTATTAGCACTGCAGCTGTGGAGTGAGAGGTGTTGTATTAGCACTGCAGCGTGAGTGGGAGGTGTGTGTATGCGAGTGAGTTATAGCACTGCAGCTGTGGAGTGGAGAGGTGTTGTATTAGCACTGCAGCTGTGGTGTGGAGAGGTGTTGTATTAGCACTTCAGCTGTGGTGTGAGAGGTGTTGTATTAGCACTGCAGCTGTGGAGTGGAGAGGTGTTGTATTAGCACTGCAGCTGTGGAGTGGAGAGGTGTTGTATTAGCACTGCAGCTGTGGAGTGGAGAGGTGTTGTATTAGCACTGCAGCTGTGGAGTGGAGAGGTGTTGTATTAGCACTGCAGCTGTGGAGTGGAGAGGTGTTGTATTAGCACTGCAGCTGTGGAGTGGAGAGGTGTTGTATTAGCACTGCAGCTGTGGAGTGGAGAGGTGTGTATTAGCACTGCAGCTGTGGAGTGAGAGGTGTAGTATTAGCACTGCAGCTGTGAGTGGAGAAGGTGTTGTATTAGCACTGCAGCTGTGAGTGGAGAGGTGTTGTATTAGCACTGCAGCTGTGGAGTGGAGAGTGTTGATTAGCACTGCAGCTGTGGAGTGGACAGGTGTTGTATTAGCACTGCAGCTCTGGAGTGGAGAGGTGTTGTATTAGCACTGCAGCTGTGGAGTGGAGAGGTGATGTATTAGCACTGCAGCTGTGGAGTTGAGAGGTGTTGTATTAGCACTGCAGCTGTGGAGTGGAGAGGTGTGTATTAGCACTGCAGCTGTGGAGTGGAGAGGTGTTGTATTAGCACTGCAGCTGTGGAGTGGAGAGGTGTTGTATTAGCACTGCAGCTGTGGAGTGGAGAGGTGTTTTATTAGCACTGCAGCTGTGGAGTGGAGAGGTGTTGTATTAGCACTGCAGCTGTAGAGTGGAGAGGTGTTTTATTAGCACTGCAGCTGTGGAGTGGAGAGGTGTTGTATTAGCACTGCAGCTGTGGATGGAAGGTGTGTATTAGCACTGCAGCTGTGGAGTGGAGAGGTGTGTATTAGCACTGCAGCTGTGGAGTGGAGAGGTGTTGTATTAGCACTGCAGCTGTGGAGAGGTGTTGTATTAGCACTGCAGCTGGGAGTGGAAGGTTTGTATAGCACTGCAGCTGTGGAGGGAGAGGTGTTGTATTAGCACTGCAGCTGTGGAGTGGAAGGTTTGTATTGCACTGCAGCTGTGGAGTGGAGAGTTTTTTTTTTTTTTTTTTTTTTTTTTTTTTTTTTTTTTTTTTTTTTTTTTTTTTTTTTTTTTTTTTTTTTTTTTTTTTTTTTTTTTTTTTTTTTTTTTTTTTTTTTTTTTTTTTTTTTTTTTGGGGGGGGGGGGGGGGGGGGGGGGGGGGGGGGGGGGGGGGGGGGGGGGGGGGGGGGGGGGGGGGGGGGGGGGGGGGGGGGGGGGGGGGGGGGGGGGGGAAGCAGTTGTATTAGCACTGCAGCTGTGGAGTGGAGAGGTGTTGTGTAGCACTGCAGCTGTGGAGTGGACAGGTGTTGTATTAGCACTGCAGCTGTTGAGTGGAGAGGTTGTATTAGCACTGCAGCTGTAGGTGGAGGTGTAGTATTAGCACTGCAGCTGTGAGTGAGAGGTATGTATTACACTGCAGCTGTGGAGTGGAGGGTGTTGTATTAGCACTGCAGCTGTGGAGTGGAGAGTGTTGTTAGCACTGCATCTGTGGAGTGGAGAGGTGTTTATTAGCACTGCAGCTGTGAAGTGGAGAGGTGTTGTATTAGTACTTGCAGCTGTGGAGTGGAGAGGTGTTGTTGTGCACTGCAGGTGAGTGGAGAGGTGTTGTATTAGCACTGCAGCTGAGGAGTGGAGAGGTGTTGTATTAGCACTGCAGCTGAGGAGTGGAGAGGTGTTGTATTAGAACTACAGCTGTGGAGTTTAGAGATGTTGTATTAGCACTGCAGCTGTGGAGTGGAGAGGTGTTGTATTAGCACTGCAGCTGTGGAGTGGAGAGGTGTCGTATTAGCACTGCAGCTGTGGAGTGGAGAGGTGTCGTACTAGCACTGCAGCTGTGGAGTGGAGAGGTGTTGTATTAGCATTGCAGCTGTGGAGTGGAGAGGTGTTGTATTAGCACTGCAGCTGTGGAGTGGAGAGGTTTAGTATTAGCACTGCAGCTGTGGAGTGGAGAGGTGTTGTATTAGCACTGCAGCTGTGGAGTGGAGAGGTGTTGTATTAGCACTGCAGCTGTGGAGTGGAGAGGTGTTGTATTAGCACTGCAGCTGTGGAGTGGAGAGGTGATGTATTAGCACTGCAGCTGTGGAGTTGAGAGGTGTTGGATTAGCACTGCAGCTGTGGAGTGGAGAGGTGTGTATTAGCACTGCAGCTGTGGAAGTGGAGAGGTGTTGTATTAGCACTGCAGCTGTGGAGTGGAGAGGTGTTGTATTAGCACTGCAGCTGTGAGTGAGAGGTGTTTATGCTAAAGTGGGAAAAAATGTTTTGGAGGGAGTAGTAGGTAAATTTGGGGGGGGCCAGGGGTAAATGTAAAGGGGGAACCATTAATTGAGCTATGTGTAGAGGTTTGGTAATAAGTAATACATATTTTATGAAAAAGAGGATAAATTAGTATACAAGGTATGATATAGCACGTAATGAAAGTAGTTTGTTAGATTATGTATTGGTGGATAAAAGATTGATGGGTAGGCTTCAGGATGTACATACATGTTTATAGAGGGGCAACGGATATTTTTTTTTTTTTCAACAAGTCGGCCGTCTCCCACCGAGGCAGGGTGACCCAAAAAGAACGAAAATCCCCAAAAAGAAAATACTTTCATCATCATTCAACACTTTCACCTCACTCATACATAATCACTGTCTTTGCAGAGGCGCTCAGATACGACAGCTGAGAATAAGTCCCTCCCAACTGTCACTATCCCAGACCCCTCCTTTAATTAAAGTCCTTTAGTTGTAGCTACAGTTAGAGTAAAAGGTAGATGGGACCAAAAGAAAATGGCAACAGCAAGTAAGAGAGAGGTAAAAGTGTATAAACTAAGGGAGGAGGAAGTTAGGGTGAGATACATATAAGCAACTATTGGCAGAAAGGTGGGCTAGTGCAAGTATGAGTAGTGGGGGGGTTGAGGAGAGTTGGGAGTTTTAAAAATGCAGTATTAGAATGTGGGGCAGAAGTTTGTGGCTATAAGAGGGTGGGTGCAGGAGGAAAGAGGAGTGAGTGGTGGAATGATGAAGTAAAAAGTGTGATAAAAGAGAAAAAGTAGCTTATGAGAGGTTTTTACAAAACAGAAGTGTTAATAGAAGAGCAAAGTATATGGATAGTAAAAGAAAGGTGAAGAGAGTGGTGAGAGAGTGCAAAAGGAGAGCAGATGAAAGAGTGAGAGAGGCTCTGTCAAGAAATTTTGCTGAAAACAAGAAAAATTTTGGAGTGAGATAAAAAAGTTAAGAAAGCCTAGGGAGCAGATGGATTTGTCAGTTAAAAACAGAGTAGGGGAGTTAGTAGATGGGGAGCTGGAGGTATTGGGTAGATGGCGGGAATATTTTGAGGAACTTTTAAATGTTGATGAAAAAAGGGAGGCGGTAATTTCATGCACTGGCCAGGGAGGTATAACATCGTTTAGGAGTGAAGAAGAGCAGGATGTGAGTGTGGGGGAGGTGCGTGAGGCATTACGTAGAATGAAGGGTAAAGCAGCTGTAACTAACGGAATCATGACAGAAATGTTAAAAGCAGGGGGATATAGTGTTGGAGTCTACCTGGAGAGAATTCCAGGGGTCAACGCCCCCGCGGCCCGGTCTGTGACCAGGCCTCCTGTTGGACCAGAGCCTGATCAACCAGGCTGTTACTGCTGGCCACACGCAGTCCAACGTACAAACCACAGCCCGGCTGATCAGGTACCGACTTGAGGTGCCTGTCCAGTGCCTGCTTGAAGACAGCCAGGGGCTTGTTGGTAATCCCCTGATGTATGCTGGGAGGCAGTTGAACAATCTTGGGCCCCTCACACTTATTGTGTTGTCCCTCAACGTGCTAGTGGCACCCCTGCTCTTCATTGGGGGGATGTTACATCGCCTGCCGAGTCTTTTGCTTTCGTAGGGAGTGATTTTTGTGTGCAAGTTTGGTACTAAGCCCTCGAGAATTTTCCATGTGTATATAATAATGTATCTCTCCCGCCTGCGTTCTAAGAGTACAGGTTTAGGAACTTCAAGCGTTCCCAGTAGTTGAGGTGGTTTATCGCACTTATGCGTGCGGTGAAGGTTCTCTGCACATTTTCAAGGTCAGCAATTTCACCCGCCTTGAAAGGTGCAGTTAGTGTGCAGCAATATTCCAGCCTAGATAGAACAAGCGATCTGTACAGTGTCAACATGGGCTTTGCATCCCTGGTTTTGAAGGTTCTCATTATCCATCCTGTCATTTTTCTAGCAGATGCAATTGCTACGGTGTTATGGTCCTTGAAAGTGAGATCCTCTGACATGATCACTCCCAGGTCTTTGACATTAGTTTTTCGCTCTATTGTGTGGTTGGAATTAGTTTTGTACTCCGATGAGATTTTAATTTCTTCACTTTTTCCGTATCTGACTAATTGAAATTTCTCATCATTGAACTTCATATTGTTTTCTGCAGCCCATTTAAAGATTTGGTTTATGTCTGCTTGGAGTCTTGCAGTGTCTTCAACGGTGGACACTGTCATACAGATTCGGTGTCATCTGCAAAGGAAGACACAGCACTGTAGCTTATATCCTGTCAATGTCTGATATGAGGATGAGGAATAGGATGGGAGCAAGTACTGTGCCTTGTGGAACAGAGCTTTTCACAGTAGCTGCCTCAGACTTTACTCTGTTGACTACTACTCTTTGTGTTCTACGTGTTAGGAAATTATAGATCCATCTACCAACTTTTCCTGTTATTCCTTTATCACGCATTTTGTGTGCTATTACACCATGGTCACACTTGTCAAAGTCTTTTGCAAAATCTGTGTATATAACATCTGCATTCTGTTTATCTTCTAGAGCATCCCGGACCTTGTCGTAGTGGTCCCGTAGTTGGGACAGACAGGAGCGGCCTGCTCTAAACCTATGCTGTCCTGGGTTGTGCAATTGATGGGTATCAAGATGGGTGGCGATCTTGCTTCTTAGAACCCTTTCAAAGATTTTTATGATATGGGACGTTAGCGCAATTGGTCTGTAGTTCTTTGCTATTGCTTTACTGCCCCCTTTGTGGAGCGGGGCTATGTCTGTTGTTTTTAGTAGCTGCGGGACGATCCCAGTGTCCATGCTCCCTCTCCATAGGATGTTAAAAACATGTGATAGGGGCTTCTTGCAGTTCTTGATGAACACGGAGTTCCATGAGTCTGGGCCTGGAGCGGAGTGCATGGGCATGTCATTTATTGCCTTTTCGAACTCATTTGGTGTCGTGATGATGTCAGAAAGGCATGCGTCTGTCAAGTTCTGTGGCACTCTCATAAAAAAATCATTTAGGTTTTTGATTTTCAGTCTATTTAGTGGCTCGCTAAAGACTGAGTCATACTGGGATTTAAGTAACTCACTTGAGTGGTTGGTATTTTTGTTTAATAAATGTATGAAAGAGGGGAGGGTACCTAGGGATTGGCAGAGAGCATGTATAGTTCCTTTATATAAAGGGAAGTGGGATAAAAGAGATTGTAAGAATTATAGGGGAATAAGTTTACTGAGTATACCAGGTAAAGTGTATGGCAGGGTTATTATTGAAAGAATTAGAGGTAAGACAGAGTAGGATTGCAGATGAGCAAGGAGGCTTTAGAGTGGGTAGGGGATGTGAGATCAAATGTTTACATTGAAGCATATATGTGAACAGTATTTAGATAAAAGTACGGAAGTTTTCATTGCATTTATGGATTTAGAAAAGGCATATGATAGAGTGGATAGGGGAGCAATGTGGCAAATGTTGCAAGTGTATGGAATAGGTAGTAAGTTACTGAAGTCTGTAAAGAGTTTTTATGAGGATAGTGAGGCTCAGGTTAGGGTGCGTAGGAGAGGGAGATTACTTCCCGGTAAAAGTAGGTCTTAGACAGGGATGTGTAATGTCACCATGGTTGTTTAATATATTTATAGATGGGGTTGTAAATGAAGTAAATGCTAGGGTGTTGGGGAGAGGGTGGGATTAAATTATGGGGAATTAAATGCAAAATGGGAGTTGACACAGTTACTTTTTGCTGATGATACTGTGCTTATGGGAGATTCTAAAGAAAAGTTGCAAAGGTTAGTGGACGAGTTTGGGAGGGTGTGTAAAGGTAGAAAGTTGAAAGTGAACATAGATAAGAGTAAGGTGATGAGGGTATCAAACGATTTAAATAAAGAAAAATTGGATATCACATTGGAAGAAGTGAATATTTTCAGATATTTGGGAGTTGAATTGTCAGCAGATGGGTTTATGAAGGATGAGGTTAACCGTAGAATTGATGAAGGAAAAAAGGTGAGTGGTGCATTGAGGTATCTGTGGAGACAAAAAAAACGTTATCCATGGAGGCAAAGAAGGGAATGTACGAAAGTATAGTGGTACCAACACTCTTATATGGGTGTGAAGCATGGTTGCAAATGCTGCAGCGAGGAGGCGGCTGGAGGCAGTGGAGATGTCCTGTCTAAGGGAAATGTGTGGTGTAAATATTATGCAGAAAATTTGGAGTGTGGAAAATTAGGAGCAGGTGTGGAGTTTGGAACAGCATATGGCACTCTACCAGAGCGCATATACCGTCATATATGCTGACGCTTCACTGGAGAATATTCCGCTCCACTCTCGTTACTGGAACCGTTTTGAAGAGCTTGGAGTTCATATTCACTATCACTATCATCACTATTGCTCACATCAGAGTACGGGATATGAGTAAATAACAGTTTCCTCTTTCATTCTGGTACAATTGAATGTGAACAAGATGCCACAGCACCGGAGGTGGAAGGCTGAGGGTCGTATGGGTTTTCCTCAATATTACCGGTATTATGGTCATTAGTTTCGGTCACAACCTCCTCAAAACCTTGAAACTCATCATCACTGACACTCCCATCGGTGTTAGAACTGTCACTGGGGAACAAAAGTGTTCTAATTCGCCGAGGAGTTTCTTACCGCGAGGCATGGTGAACAAGGTGTACTAACATGGCGTTCTCACAATGCACCACTGGGTCCCCGATTTTTTTCCTACTGCGCACACTGACCACGCAGACCCATTCTCTCACCACTAGGCCTACCAGCCATTTCGCTTAATTTGAAGGCATAAGCCGTACTAGTACGACCGAAACCTTGAAAGGGTTAAATTGAGCTCAAAGTAGCAGAAATGTTTGATTTTGCTGATGTTCTAGAGTAAACAAATCATGTATGTCACATATCCAATACGTGTCCAACTGGCCAGTCTGATATGTGGTCATGAATAGGGTGACATTATTTATACAATTATTACAATAATGCAATAGTCTGCATAACAGTAAATCTTCTATTTTTTTTGTGAATAAAAATTCAAAATGGAAAGCAAGCGTAATATAAGAGGGGCCTTAGAGCGTGACTAATGAACAGAGAAAATGTTATTTTAGTGCCAGGAATGTCTGCATTGTTTATTCTGGACCCTATTTTGAAATTGGCATCTCTTGAAATTTGTGTGAAATTAGCCAAATTACCAATTTCTGATCACTTTATTGGGTGGTTGAAATAGGTAAATGGGTGGTTTCTTGTACTCAGTCAACAGAATAGTAGGAATACTAGTGAAATAGCTATGAGTTTAGTCGACTGGAATAATGGAATGGGCCAAAAATAGGGAGTAAAGTGGGCAATATCGCTGATGAGTAAATATTGCTGTTTGGTTAAGTGTATTCTAACGTAACCACTCTGTAATCCAGCAAAATCACTAATCCAGCACCCTACAGGTCCCGATGATGCTGGATTAGTGATGGTCAACCTGTATTATTATTATTTATTATTAATACAGTGGTACCTCGGTATACGAACTTAATTCGTTCCAGAAGGCTGTTCAAGTGCCGATACCGAAGGAATTTGTTCTAATTTACCATTGCTTTCTAAAATCTTCGAAAAATTAATTCATAGACAAATCTATTCCTACCTCGTCTCACACAATTTACTCAACCCCTGTCAATTTGGATTCAGGACAAACAAGAGCACAAACGATGCTATTATGCACATATTGGAGTTAATATATACCGCACTTGAGAAGAAAGAAGTCCCACTGGGAATTTTCATTGATCTACGCAAAGCTTTTGATACAGTCGACCATGATTTACTGCTCACAAAATTAGCACATTATGGTATAAGGGGGCACCCACTCAACTACCTAAAGTCATACCTCACCAACAGAAGCCAATACGTGTACACAAATGGAGCGAACTCTTTCACACAACAAATTACAGTTGGAGTCTCTCAAGGAAGTGTCCTGGGGCCACTCCTATTCCTCATTTACATAAATGACCTACCGAATGCATCACAACTACTCAAACCCATTTTATTTGCAGATGACACAACATATGTCTTCTCTCACCCAAATCCAGTTATACTGGACAACACTGTTAATGCCGAATTACAGAAAATATCAACATGGATGACGACTAACAAGCTTACTCTCAATACTGACAAGACCTACTTCATACAGTTTGGAAGCAAAGCCACAAATGTTCCACTTAACATAACGCTCAATGGTACACCCATCACAAGACTTACAGAGGGAAAATTCCTAGGAATCCACCTTGACAGTAGCCTTAAATTCAAACACACATACAACAAATTTCCAAGAAAATCTCGAAGACAGTAGGCATATTATCAAAGATACGCTATTATGTACCACAATCAGCTCTCCTTGCACTATATCATTCACTTATCTACCCGTATCTCACCTATGGAATCTGTGCATGGGGATCAACAACATTAAATCACCTTAGACCACTCATAACACAACAAAAGGCCGCAGTCAGAATGATAACAAATTCCCACTCTAGATAGCATACTCCACCAATATTCAAAAGTCTAAAACTACTCACCGTAAAGAACATTCATACTTACTCTTGTGCCTACTACATATATAAAACTTTACACTCTAATATAAACCCTCCGCTCAAAATTCTCCTCACCAACTTTAATAGGACCCATGACCACAATACAAGACACAGATCACTTTTTGATATACCCCGTGTTCATATCAACCTATGTAAAAATTCTATGCACATAAAGGGCCCCAGAATCTGGAATTCATTACCAGTAAATATTAAGATAATCTTGTCTGAAAATCAATTTAAGACTCAACTCAAAAACCACCTACTCACCCAAAACTAAATGATCATAAATAACAAAAAAGGCACAATACCGTGACTGGAACAATACACACACAACCCGCACATATAAAAGAGAGGAGCTTACGACGACGTTTCGGCCCGACTTGGACCATTTACAAAGTCACACTAACACACAGAGACGGAGGAAGTGGTATTTATAGGCAGGCAGACAGGGGAGGGTACCAGAGAGTGGGGTACTAATGAAGTAAGTAGTGGAAGTGGTAGTAGTAGTAATAGTAGTAGTGGAGACAGTCATATTCTAGAGGAGCACTGCAATGAGGCTAGCGGCCCGCAGGGTGGGCCGCTAGCCCACCCTGCGGGTGGGGAGGAAAGGAAAGCGAATAAAATAAAGGACAAATACAAGGCAAAAGAAAAGAAAGAAAGGAAAACCTATAGGAGGAAAAAGGAGAAGAGGGAAGAGAGGAAGGGGAAGGAATCAGGTTAAGTCACGGGTGTTCTGAAGTTTAGAGTATTTAACAATGTAATGAGAGAGAAAGCATCAACAGAGACAAAGCCAGGGCTAAGATGCTTTCTCTCTCATTCATTGTTAAATGCTCTAAACTTCAGAACACCTGACACCTGATCCTCCTTTCCTCTCTTCCTCTTCTCCTTCATGGTTTTCCTTCTTTCTTTGCTGTATTGTCCTTATTTTACGCTTCCTTCCTCCCCACCGAAGAGTGGCTAGCGCCCACCTGCGCGCTAGCTCTTGCAGTGCTCTCTAGATATGACTGTCTCCACTACTACTATTACTACTCTACCACTTCACTCTACTCATTAGTCCCCACCTCTGCCCTCCTGTCTGCCTGCTAAATCCACTTCCGTCTCTTGATGTGACTTAAATGTCCAAGTCGCAGCGTGAACTCTCTTTATATGTGCGGTTGATGTGTATGTCTAAATGATCATACTATAAACTACTCTGAAAATGCTCATTATTACTTTCCTATACGATAATCTCAATTTTTAATAATATGTTACTATTATGTTACCCCCTACTCACCCAAAACTAAATACTCATATTATAAGTTAATGTCAAAAATGCTAAATGTTATTTTCCTTAAGATAATCTCAATTCCATATTACCATTCGAGAATCTAAACACCTGTAACAATCTAATATCATCATATAATAATTTAAACAGTAAAATTTCATCATATTGTAATTTTGAAAACAATTTTTAACTAGAATAAACTCAATAAATTTCTCTAATATTAAGTACATAGTCTTTAAGTTACTAGATTAAGCTGCCCCTAATGCCATGGCATGTCAGTGGCTCTCCTTGCACTCAATTTACATTGTAATTACCAATACCTATGTAATCTGCAATCTGCAATTAAATAAAATTTACTTTACTACTTTACTTACTATAAGGAATAATGTAAATTAAATTAGTCCGTTTCAGATCCCCAAAAATACACTTACAAAAGAACTTACATAAATACACTTACATAATTGTTCGAGTTGGGAGCTGCTCGTATCCCAAGGTACCTCTGTATGAGAATTATTATTATTATTATTATTATTATTATTATTATTACAATAAATATAGTGCAATTAGTTACAAATGCAATTGAAAAAGAGCATTCAAAATTTAATTGCATGCAACTTGTCACATTCTATTAACCCTTAAACTGTCCACACGTAGATACGTATATGTTCACGTGCGTACTGCCCCGAACGTAGATCTACGTTTTTTTTACATTCATTCAAATTTAGCGCGATAGGCCTGAGTCACCTAGACATGAGAGAATGGGTCTGCGCACTCAGTGTGCGCAGTATGAAAAAAATCGGGGACGCCAGGGTACCGCATGGTAGCCCCAGTTAGTTTCAGCTCCATCTTGGGTCAACATCATGGCAAACCCCCGTGATTCACTCACGCCTCGTCGTATTAACACTCTACTATTCCCGGAAAGTGAAACAGAACGCGAGGTTAGTGGATTAGACAGTGATATAGCCACTAATAATCAAGGAATTAGTGAAACTATTGATGAGAACCCAGATGACCCTCAACCCATCACCTCTTGGGTGACCAGTGTGGACAGTGTCGCCATACCAGACCCTCAGCCCAGCACATCTGGTGTGGCCAGTGTGGCCACAGACTCTCAGCCCAGCACCTCTGGGGTTGCTAGTGTTGCTACCCAAAGGCAACTCCGCAAGAGGAAATTATCATTTTCCATGTGTTATGGTGACGATAGTGAAAGTGATTTAAGTGACGATGATGAAATCGATTTTATGCCCATAGACGATTCGTCGAGTGACAGTGATTATCATTATTCCCCAGTGAAACGTACTTTTGGGTGTCATAACCTACGTTCAGGCAGTGTGCCATATGCAGTCAGAGGCAAGGGTCTTAGCAGGTCACGTTCCAAAACCCCTGCCACTGACAGGGATAGTGATAATGAAGGAGAGTATGCTGGGATGGAGGAAGAAGTGGTGGGTGGCACGATGCCTGGACCACATGGCGCGGTGTGCGGACAGACAAAGGACCACGCGGCACCCTCTCAACCATATGCTGGCCCCACTCCCGTCCCTCCTCCTGCTCCCCCACGTCCCATGCCACAGGCCCACCCTGCACCATCTGATTGTGAATGGAATTGGACTGAACATACACTATTCGTGCCACATCCTTTCAATTTTGATGGCAGTGGAAGTGGCATCATGCCACACTGTCCCATCACTGATGAGTCTACAGAGTTAGACTATTTTCAACTATACTTTGATGAGCCGATAATGAAACTGATTGTTACCCAGACCAACCTGTACTACCAGTATACAAAGGACCATGTAGATGTTACAGAATCGTCACGGCTGCGCAGGTGGAAAGATACAACTGTGGCTGAAATGTATTTATTCCTTGGCACTGTCATGCTTATGCCACATACATATAAGAACAATATAGCAAACTACTGGTCCACAGACCACTTCATTAGCACTTCAGTCTACCGTGACCTCCTTCCCTGCAACAGATTCATTCTGTTGCTAAGAATGTTGCACTTCTCTGACAGGAATACACCAAACCGAAATGACCTCTACAAAATCCGGGAATTGTTTATGTATGTCAAGCAAAAATTCAGTGCCTACTTTTATCCATTCAAGAACATTGTTGTTGATGAGTCCTTGGTTCTGTTCAAGGGACGACTGTCATTCAAACAATATATACCAAGCAAACGTAATCGCTTTGGTATAAAACTGTTTGTTGTGTGTGACTGTGAGACTGGTATTGTGTTGAATGTCATTATCTACACAGGAAAAAATACACTCGATGATACCAGGCGCATGTTGGGCATTTCTGGTGATGTTGTTTGCAAGATGATGCAGCCATACCTTGGCAAGGGCCATACATTGTTCACAGACAACTGGTACACAAGCCCTATGCTCGCTGATTTCCTACGTGTGAACAATACTGATATATGTGGAACAGTGAGAAGAAATAGAAAACACTTGCCAAAGTTCACTGGAGGAAGTGTAGTGCAGGTGTTTCATGCCAATGACATCATGGCACTGTCATGGCATGACAAATGGGACGTGACATTGCTGTCAACCATCCACAGAAACGAGATGGTACAGACAGACAGACTGAGCAGGCTCAACAATGAACCTATTGAAAAGCCAGCTGTTGTCATCGACTATACAAACAATATGCGACTAGTCGACAAGTGTGACATGATGATAGGCTTTGTTGACTGTGTGCGTAGGAGTCGCAAGTGGTATATAAAAGTGTTTTTCCACCTTGTTGACATTGCAATGCTCAATGCCTTCAACATGTACGAAATAAAGACTGGGAAGCGACAACGATTTGCGGAATTCACCCTAAATGTCATCAAGCAGATAGCGAGAAAGTATGGTACCATACCTATACCTGCCACTCCACAGCGACCTGTCACCCCACAACAGCGACCTGTCACTCCACAACAGCGACCTGTCACTCCACAACCAGAAGGGAAGTGCCCAACCGAATAATCCCTAACTGTCACTGCCTGATACCATTACCATCTACTCCAAAGAAGAAGTACTCTCAGAAAAAGTGTGTTGTGTGTGCTTACAGTAAACAGCGACCCCAAGTGCGAAAAGACACACGATACATGTGTCAGCAATGTGGAGTGGCACTCTGTATGAATCCATGCTTCTTAGAGTATCATACAGTGGTGGACTTCTAGAAACATAAATGGGACCTGTAAATACCTTGTACAGTGGACCCCCGAGTTTCGTAAAAACTTCACTCCTGAAGTCTGCTCAAGTGCCATTACCGACAATTTACCCCTTAAGAAAAAATGTCACGTAGGTTAGTCTATTTCAGACCCCCAAAAATACTTTTCCACAAGCACATACAATATTATACTTACATAAATGTACGATTTCCGTACATATATATACAGTGGTACCCCGATTTACGATATTTTTTAATTCCAGAATGCTGTTCAAGTGCCATTACCAAACGAATTTATCTCCATAAGAAATGATGTAAAATAGACTAGCCCTTTTAGACCCCCAAAATTACACTTACAAAAGCATTTAAAAAATAAACTTACATAAAAGGGTGTGTTTGGGGACCATCGTAAGTCGGGGTACCACTGTATATGTAAACAATAGTAAGTGATTGAACCAGGTGTACAAATTCATTTATCAGTGTGACCATGTGTGTTAGTGACAGTATGATTACTAATTCAGTACCAAACATTTGTGTCTAAACAAGAATTGGCAATGAAATCAAAAGATCTGCATCAAAACATTATTATCATAGCATGAAAACAACAGAAAATGGAAAAAATGGAAAAAAACAATAAATGTTTATTGTTTCTGCAAGCGGCAGTGCTGCATGTTGCCAACACCACATCATTTAGCACCAACTTCGCGGGCTTATATCGGTAAGTACTGGCTCTAAAAAATTTTTTTTAGCCTATCCTATTTCTAAAAATGCGCTCTTCATTTTAAAAAAACTATTTTTTTTTCAAAATATTCGGGCAGTACGCAGGCGAACGTATATCTACGTGTGGACAGTTTAAGGGTTAAATTTTGGGTGACCATTTTTAATCACACAGACTAAAACCTGCGTCAAGAAACACTTGTCCGGTGTCCTGATGAACCTTACCTAACCCTAAACACAAAATAATTGGACTATAGAGAGAAGCTCTACAAGAGAGCTTAATGTATTATGATTATTATTATTATTACAGTGGAACCTGGGTTTTCATATTCCCCAGCTTGCATGTAAAACCACAGTTATTCTCCATAAAATGTATTTTTGTTAATATTTCCCATAAGAAATAATGTAAATCAAATTAATCCGTTCCAGACACCCAAAAATATTAACAAAAAATACATTTTATGGAGAATAACTGGTTTTACACGCAAGATGGGGCATACAAAACCGAGGGTCCACTGTATTATTATTATTGTTATTTTACGTATAGTAGATGTAATTAACTTATTTTGTATTCTTTACAGCCTCATCCAGCAGTGAAGCCAATGGCATATGCAAATTCCATCTTGAGTTTGTTCAGTTAAGAGGAACTTTATGGGGTGTAGTGCGTGCAGTCACACACTTGTGGGATGCGAGACAGGAGTCCCAACCTTGTGTATGATACAGCCTGCAAAATTCACTTTCCTGTGCACATGTAAGCCACACTGATGATTCACATACATGATTACAAGAGTGTATACACTCTCAAATCTGTGCCTTCTGGTTGACTACGAGTGTACCAGTGTGATCCCCCATACGGTGCGAGACGAGATAACGTACACGAGGACATGATTTTGGAGTCTGGCTATTGGAACTCGACTAGATATCACAGTCCTCACCCAAGATGTAGAGTTATAATGTATACCTCATCTTTAGGGTCCTCATTTGTGCCATTATTTGCCTAATTAATTTCCGTTTTAGTTCCGCATTTGTACGGCTAAAAATTTTTATCCCAGTTTTATCGTCCCTGGTTATCAGGATCCCCATGTTATCAAAGCATTTTCTATTGTGATAAATGTCTGTGTATTCAGATATCTTTTTTTTTGTACTCTGTGCTCCTAATTTTAGTAATTTCCATTATATATATATATACGTATTTATAATTTTTGCATTTCTGAATTTGATTTAGGTAATCTTTTAAAGATTATAATGTTTTTTTCTTTTGTAAAGCCTGATTAGCATAAGGATTTTTTTTTTCAGTTCAGAAAGTGAACTCTACAAACTCATGTTCTCCTTCCTAAACATTATTGCTATTTGTTCATGTATATTGTTCATGTTCACTCCTGCTTCATCACTTGACAGTCTTATTTTGATGATTATAGTTTTGAACATAAATGTACAGTGTTGTTTGTTTGTCTTCAAAGCTCCTTGAACCTTTCAGAACCTTTGAATCATCATTATAAGAAATACTTGCTCATACACATGTAGATACAATATTTCATATATTTTTTTAAAGTGACCATCCCCATGTGCTTGAGTCGTGTGTGGGCCCCCACACCCTGGTCATGCTCCAGCTCTTGTGCCCACAGTGTGATTCACTTCTTGTCTCCCAGATTTTAGAGCTATTGCTGCTTTGTAATGCTTAATTTTTTAAGTCATTATATGTAGCACTGTGTCCCAGTCATTGCACCTAGCACTGTGTCCCAGTCATTACACCTAGCATTGTGTCCCAGTCATTACACCTAGCACTGTGTCCCAGTCATTACACCTAGCACTGTGTCCCAGTCATTACACCTAGCACTGTGTCCCAGTCATTACACCTAGCACTGTGTCCCAGTCATTACACCTAGCACTGTATCCCAGTCATTACACCTAGCACTGTGTCCCAGTCATTACACCTAGTACTGTGTCCCAGTCATTACACCTAGTACTGTGTCCCAGTCATTACCCTAGCACTGTGTCCCAGTCTTTGACACCCATCCTCTTTTTTTCTCGGAGTCCTAGATAAAATTTTTTGTTTTTGCCTGTGTCTAGCTTTTTTGCATTAATGTCCAAGCTTTTGCCTTATTACCAGCTATTATTTCCCTTTGCTTTGTCTTGTCATGTTTCAGTCTATGGACCTCTCAGCACTTCATCATGTCTTCAGGCTAGTATTTTCCCCTTGTCCTGACCCTCATATCCACTTAACTCTGCTTTTTCCCCCAAATCCCCCACAGCTTGCCTCTGTGCCTCATTCCTTGTTCTCAAGGCAGAGTTCGCCACAGGTAGGCAATTTTTTTCCCAATCCACATTGGACACCCCAGGTGATGTGAGGTATTTGTTCCACATCAGTAACACAATCAGTAAGTCCTTGACTTATAAACACATTGCAAATCTCTTTATAAATCATTATTGTAGGAGCAGGGGCTAGAAACCCCCTTCCCCCTATACATTCTAAATTTAAAAAGAAAAATTGTGTGTTTCTTTTTGGTCACCCTGCCTCAGCGGGATATGGCCCGGTTTGATGAAAAAAATCATATTGTATATATTATTATTAAGACATAATACAGGTCCCCAGTGTGTTCATAAATTGAAGACTTCTATACATTGGTACCTCGGGTTACAAGCAATTCGTTCCAGAAAGGGTGTTCGGTGCGATACCAAACAAATTTGTTCCCATAAGGAATAATGTAAATTAGATTAATCCATTTCAGACCCCCAAAAATACACTTACATAATTTTTGAGTTGGAGCTGTTTTTTGCAGTACCATTGTATTATGAATTTATACACAATTCAGGAGGTCCCCCATGTGTTCGTAGGTCAAAGGGCTCACGGTAATGGCATTGTATTGCCTATCAGGAAAAATGCTTGGGTAGAAGGTGATCTCTTTCTGATTTGGTGAGGTAAAGCAACTATGGTAAACATACGAAAAAAATACCGTAAGAATTGGATTCGGTTCCAAATAACACTCATGACTTAGTCAAAACCCCATGAGGAGGTTTCAATCCATCCTGGTTCATTGTCAGTTCACAACTGGGGTTTTAGACTTATGGTTGTAACTTACCAATGGTTCAGAATGAACCAAAATCTGTATAAGAGTCCTCATCTAAGCGTGAGTTTTTATTGTGAATTATTCCAGCCATGGTATTCTGACTTTTTATTCCATTGTTCCAGCCATGGTATTGCATCTTCTTATTCCCAATTGTTCCAGCCATGGTATTTACTTCTTATTCCCAATTGTTCCAGCCATGGTATTGTAACTTCTTATTCACAATTGTTCCAGCCATGGTATTGTATCTTCTTATTCCAATTGTTCCCGCCATGGGATTGTAACTTCTAATTCCAATTGTTCCAGCCATGGTATTTTATCTTATTCCCAATTGTTCCAGCCATGGTATTGTATCTTTATTCCCAGTTGTTCCAGCCATGGTATTGTGACTCTTCCCAATTAGATTCAGGCTTCAAAATTAACCTTTGAGAGGCAAGACTTGCTGACATGTTGGGGAAAGTCACTATGTACAGAACTAACCACTAATTATAAACTAATTTCCTTCTCGCAGAGTTTAATAAGTCAGTAATTGATGATAAAACTCAGCTTAGAGTGTAATATTGTCTATAAATTTTGCTCTGTACATTTGTCCTTGTACCTAGTTTA
>WNWK01016506.1:0-15000 GCA_009830355.1 Cherax destructor
TACAAGAAACCTTCGAATGGGAGAAATATAAAGAATGTGAGCGGCATACGCCCTGTTGCCATATGTGGCTCATTTTCTGCCAACTTTACGCCTCCATATCTCAGTAAGTATTGATCGCAAAAAAAAATTTTTAGGATGAAAACAATCAGAAAAATAATCTTAACATTTTGATAAAAAAAATAATTTTTTTTCCGAATATTTTGCGACAACAGGAGAGCACTCAGATTGGGGCTTGCACAGTCAAAGGGTTAAGGGAGTAAATTCGTTCGGTAATGGCACTTGAGCAGTCTTCTGGAATGAATGAATGAACTCGGCCACTGTATTTCATTTCATGCTCTCAAGAGTGGTATGCATTGTCACAGTACAAAATGCTGCCAAGCTCACAAACTCCTTACCACCATAGACGCCATTCCTGTAACAATTCAAAAACACTCTTCTCCTTTTGCTGTGGTACCGTGCCTATCTCATACCATTCTTCAGTGTGATTCCCAGACATGTGGTGACAACATTCTGGAGGAACTTGAGCTCCAAGACCTCCCAATTCTCAAAGTGGACACATGTACTACCTGCCCGCAGGTGGAGATGCTTCCCCTGCAATGTACATGTAGCTCGCTACCTTTGACTGCCATGAGCTTCCGTCCTGAGGGTGCTAGTGTTGTACTGGAGGACAGTGCTCCTGAGGGAGCTAGTGTTGTCCTAGAAAACAGTGCTCCTGAGGGTGCTATTATTATTATAATTATTATAATCAAATAGAAGCACTAAACCACAGGGGTTCCTGAGGGTGCTAGTGTTGTCCTGGAGGACAGTGCTCCTGAGGGTGCTAGTGTTGTCCTAGAGGACAGTGCTCCTGAGGGTGCTAGTGTTGTCATGGAGGACAGTGCTCCTGAAAGTGCTAGTGTTGGAGATGGAACAAAAGGGGATGTTAGCACTAGTGCTGAAGATAGAAATGAGACAGGAAAACACGCACCAATAGGGAATACATTAGGGAACACAGTCACAAAAAAACAAGGCAAACACAAATCAGGCCTATGGAAATATTATGCATTTGGTATCTGCAGGCATGGAATTTCTGGGAAAACAGATGGGACATGCAACTTTGACCACCCCAGAAAATGCCGTGCCCATATGACAACAGGAAAATGCAACCTCCCTTTCTGTAAACTTTTCCACCCTAAAATGTGTCACTCATCAGTTCAGGAAAGACAGTACTATAACCTACATTGCCAGACACACCACCTAAAGGGTACAAGACGACACAGAACATCCAGACCATGGGAAAAACTGGGTAGCCAAAGCCACTCCAGAGATAGAGGTTTTTTAGCTCCAGAGGAAAAAAAGCTGGCAGGAAATGACAGAAATCGTACACCAACTGCAATCATTTCTGGAGTGGAACCACAGTCAATGGCCTCCACTCCAGAAGAACAGATATTAGTGCAAGGAAAAAAAGACCCCCCCATACCACCAATACCAACCATCCGACGACATTCATCTTTGCAAATATACAGGGTCTAAAGCCAGCGACAAACAACAAAATACCTTACATCCATGGACTGCTTACAGAGTCAAATGCAATGTTTGCGGCTTTCACAGAGACCCACATAAAGGATCACTTGGACAATGAAATATGGATCCCTGGCTACAACCTATACAGATGTGACAGAGTGAACAGGCAAAAGGGGGGTTGGCCTGTATATCACAGTCACTTATATGCTCAGAACTACTAAATGCCTCAAATGATGCAGTTAAGTTTTAGCAGTAAAGATCGAGAATCAAAACCTGGTCATCCTTGTTGTATACAAGCCTCTGGATGCAACGTCCCAACAATTCCAGGACCAGCTTCTGAAAATTGACCACTGTCTGGAAAACCTTCCAGCTTCTGCCCCCAACATCTTGCTCCTGGGGGACTTCAACCTAAGGCACCTAAAATGGAGGAATATTGCAAATAATGTGGTAGCAGAGATAACACCAGGAGGCAGCTCAGATGAAAACTCGCACACACACGAGCTTTTAAATTTCTGCACCAAATTCACCTTAAACCAGCAAATAATAGAGCCTACAAGATTGGAGAATACGCTGGACCTCATCTTCACTAACAATGATGATCTGATAAGAAATGTCATCATATCTAAAACGATATACTCTGATCACAACATAATAAAGGTCCAGACATGTATGAGGGGGGCCCCAGATCGACAAAATGTGATGAGTCGCGAGGACCCTTCTCCAATTTCAACTTCAATAACAAAAACATAAGGTGGGACCAAGTAAACCAAGTCCTAAATGATATAAACTGGGAAGATAGCCTAAGCATCATGGATCCTAACCTATGTCTAGAACAAATTAACTCTGTGGTACTTGAGGTTTGCTCAAGGCAAATTCCCTTAAGGAAAAGGAGGAGAAGATGTAAACTAGAAAGAGGCGCTCCGTATACAGGCGAAGGCAAAGAATAACAGAGCAGCTACAAGAGGCCAATATATCTGAAATACGTAGGGAGATACTGGTCAGAGAAATAGCAAACATCAAATTAAAACTAAAGGAATCTTATAGGAATCAAGAAATGCGGGAAGAACTAAAAGCCATAAATGAAATTGAAAGAAACCTAAAGTATTTCTTTTCTTATGCTAAATCAAAGTTGAGAACAACATCCAGTATTGGGCCCCTACTAAAACGAGATGGGTCCTACACAGATGACAGCAAGGAAATGAGTGAGTTACTAAAGTCCCAGTATGACTCAGTTTTTAGCGAGCCACTAACCAGACTGAAAGTTGAAGACCTAAATGAATTTTTTATGAGAGTGCCACAGAACCTGGTAGACCCAAGCCTATCTGACATTACCCTGACGCCACATGACTTTGAAATGTCGATAAATGACATGCCCATGCACTCCACTCCAGGCCCCGACTCATGGAACTCGGTATTCATCAAGAACTAACCACATGAAAACTACTTTATCTTGCACATATCCACAGCAAAATACACTTATTGATATCTGTGATTCCCCTTAATTCGCACATGACTAACCAAAAATTCTAATACAACTATTGCTTCATAATTCTTAAGCTACTCATAAGTTTGCTTAAGACACTCCAATATAGAAACAGTATTATGCCAATACATCACCTTTATCATTAATATATAAACTAATTGTTAAATTCTTAATGTACTAATTTTAGTACTAATTTTGAAACCTAGTTAACACTAATTCAACTTACATCAGTATAATTGTGTCACTATTGAGTAAGACCTATCATAAGACTCCTGAAAGCCTAGGCATACCTAGGCATAATTTTTGCCATCTTGTAATATCTATTCATAAAATGTAAATAATATAAGACGTGGACCCGAGTTTCTGAAAACCACCCTAAGTCTGCTCAAGTGCCATTACGAACAATTTACTCCTAAGGAAATTTCACTAGTTAGTCTATTGTGACCCAAAATACACTTCCACAGAACTTACAAATTATACTTACATAATTGACGATTTCGGTATTGTTAACGAGTCCACTTACACCCACTTTGTATATTACTAGAAATAAAGAATTTGAATTTGAAATTTGAACTGCAAGAAGCCCCTATCACGTGCTTTTAACATCCTATGGACAGGGAGCATGGACACTGGTGTCGTACCGCAATTACTAAAAACAACAGACATAGCCCCACTCCACAAAGGCGGCAGTAAAGCAATAGCAAAGAAATACAGACCAATAGCGCTAATGTCCCATATAAAAATCTTTGAAAGGGTTCTAAGAAGCAAGATCGCCACTCGTCTAGACAACCATCAATTACACAACCTAGGGCAGCATGGGTTTAGAGCAGGTCGCTCCTGTCTGTCCCAACTACTGGACCACTACAAGGTCCTGGATGCTCTAGAAGACAAACAGAATGCAGATGTTATATACACAGACTTTGCAAAAGCCTTTGATAAGTGTGACCATGGTGTGATAGCACACAAAATGTGTGATAAAGGAATAACAGGAAAAGTTGGTAGATGGATCTATAATTTCCTAACAAGTAGAACACAAAGAGTAGTAGTAAACAGAGTAAAGTCTGAGGTGGCTACGGTGAAAAGCTCTGTTCCACAAGGCACAGTACTCGCTCCCATCCTGTTCCTCATCCTCATATCGGACATAGACAGGGATATCAGCCACAGTGCCGTGTCTTCCTTTGCAGATGACACCCGAATCTGCATGAGTGTCCACCATTGAAGACACTGCAAGACTCCAAGCAGACATCAACCAAATCTTTAAATGGGCTGCAGAAAACAATATGAAGTTCAATGATGAGAAATTTCAATTACTCTGATATGGAAAACGTGAGGAAATTAAAATATCATCGGAGTATAAAACAAATTCCAACCACACAATAGAGTGAAAAACTAACGTCAAACACCTGGGAGTGATCATGATAGAGGATCTCACCTTCAAGGACCATAACACTGTAGCAATCGCATCTGCCAGAAAAATGACAGGATGGATAATGAGAACCTTTAAAACCAAGGATGCCAAGCCCAAGTTGACACTTTTCAGGTCGCTTGTTCTATCTAGGCTGGAATATTGCTGCACACTAACTGCACCTTTCAAGGCAGGTGAAATTGCTGACCTAGAAAATGTACAGAGAACCTTCATGGCACGCATAACTGCAATAAACCACCTCAATTACTGGGAACGCTTGAAGTTTCTAAACCTGTACTCCCTGGAACGCAGGGGGGAGAGATACATTATTATATACACTTGGAAAATCCTAGAGGGATTAGTACCAAACTTGCACACGAGTGTCACTCCCTACGAAAGCAAAAGACTCGGTAGACGATGTAACATCCCCCCAATGAAAAGCAGGGGTGCCACTAGCACATTGAGAGACAACACAATAAGTGTCAGGGGCCCAAGACTGTTCAACTGCCTCCCAGCATACATAAGGGGGATTACCAATAGACCCCTGGCTGTCTTCAAGCAGGCACTGGTCAGGCACCTGAAGTCGGTGCTTGACCAGCCAGGCTGTGGTTCGTACGTTGGACTGCGTGCGGCCAGCAGTAACAGCCTGGTTGATCAGGCTCTGATCGAACATGAGGCCTGGTCACAGATCGGGCCGCAGGGGCGTTGACCCCTGGAACTCTCTCCAGGTATATTGCAGGACACCAGTTATAAGTCTGAAAGGTGATCCAGTGTAGAAATTGCTGGTATTTTGGCCATCCAGCAAAATACTGCAGGTCCATGACAGAATGCCCAGTCTATGGTGCCCCAGACCATACACACAAGGGATGTAAGATGTCTGACACAGCAACATCTTGGGATCTTAATACAGGGAATTCTTCACTTGCCTAACCTTTTGGCATGACCTACTTCCACATTTGACAAATGTGATACCACCTATGACTGCTGCACCTCATCTGCCTACAGTATATAAGCCACTTCTTCGCACTTATGCAGTACAGTGGACCCTCGGTTAACGAAAAAACTTCATCCAAGAAGCCTGCTCAAGTGCCATTACCGAACGAATTTACTTCCTTAAGAAATAATGTCACGTAGGTTAGTCTATTTCAGACCCCCAAAAATACACTTCCACATGCACTTACAATATTATACTTACATAATTGTACGATTTCCGGGGTATTCGTTAACCGAGGGTCCACTGTATTCTTTTCAAGATTGATGGACTGATTACATCGACTCAAGGCTGAGACTGATTACCTCAAACTCCTCCCGTTCTTCACCATTCTCCTTTGTATGGACTGATGAAGCCACTGTGTGGCAAAACATTTCCTCATTAAAGATACCCAAGAGTTGCACATGTGTCTAATTTATCCACACAAGGGATGTTATGGATGGAGAGATAAAGATAGAAATATAACATGTATAGATGTGATAGAATTAATAGGTCACAGGGAGGAGTAGGACTCTATGTAAAAGATACTTTTGCTGCACATTATTATAATCAAATAGAAGCGCTAAACCACAGGACTTTTGCTGCACAGAATTGCTGAATTCTACGAATAATACAGTAGAAATTCTAAGCAATAAAGTTTAAAATATGAATTTGGTAATTATCCTAGTATATACACCACCATCAGCAACTGCTGAGGAATTCACAGATCAGTTAAGGAAGATAGATAGCTGTCTGGATAGGCTAGAAAATCCCACACCGAATATTATACTCCTTGGAGATTTTAATCTCCCTCATGTAAAATGGAAGGTGGCACAATGCAATGTTATACCAGAAATATCTCCTGGAAGCACCCTGGCTCAACAGGCACATACCAGGGAACTACATCACAGAAGTACAAACGAATATTAACTCAGGGCTAGGGAACTGCAGCACTAATGTAAGACAAGGGATGTTCATTAAGTTTTATTTCAACAACCATAGAACTGACTGGGAAAAAAATAAACCAAGAGCTATCAGACATATCCTGGGAGTCAGACATGAACACCCTAAATTCTCACCGGTGCCTAGAGAAGCGGAATATAGAAGCATACAAGGTCTGTATTAAACACATCATTGAGGAAGCCCAGAAGATCAGATATAGAGAGCAAAGGAGATGGTTCAGAAGAAAACGGGTTACTGAATTGCTTAAAATCACAAGTACAGTGAGCCCCCAGTTTTCGTGATTAATCCGTTCCAGAGGGCGTCATGAACACCGAATATCATGAACTCCGAATCTATTTTCCCCATAAGAAATAATGGAAATAAAATTAATCCGTTCCAGACACCCAAAAGTATTAAAATAAAATATTTTTTTACAACATATAGACATTAAATTACACACAAAACAATGAGAAATAAAGAAATAATAGTGCAATAACATGTCACTTACATTTATTGAAGAGTTGTTGATGTGTGGAAGATGGGAGGAGGGAAGAGGATGGAGTAGTATGCTAGTGTTTGGAAGGGGAATCCCCTTCCATTAACACTGCAGGTGCCAAGTTCTTTTCTGGGGTTACTGGCCTTTTTCTTTTAATGCCACTAGGACCAGGTTGAGTCACTGGAACTTTCTCTCACAAAAAAATCTGTCCAGGGAGCTCTGTGTCTGGTGTTTCTTTAAAACATCCCTGAAATGGGACACCACATTGTCATTGTACAGGTTGCCAGCACGGCCTGCAACAGCTTTGTTAGGGTGATATTCATCCATAAAGCCTTGCACATCAGTCCCTTGTGCAATGATCTCCTTCAGTTCTACTGTATTTCTAACATTCTTTACCACAGGGCTGGCACTAGGAGCTTTCTTGGGGCCCATTGGTGGCTTATTTAGCAGTTGCAAGCACTAAAATCACTGGATTAATGACAATATATCTGGTATGAATGTGTGGGTGGTGGTCGCTCGCTGGCAAACAATAGCACACTGACGCTGAATGGAGTGCCCGGGCCCGCTCAGGCCATGCGTACGTGTCCGGGACGAATCATGAACTCTGAGTGGATTCATGAACACCGAGCCAAAATTTTCATGAAAAAAATTAACGAACAATGATTTTAACGAACTCAGACGCTCACGAACACTGGGGGTTGACTGTATGTCGCAACAGAGGAAAGATAGCCTTAACCGAGAGATCACTGAATTAGAGCAAAAACTTGGGATGTCATACCTAACAGAAGAAGTACAGAAGGAACAAAAGGCCATACAGAATATTCCAAGAAACCCAAGATATTTCTATTCCTAAGCAAAATCCAAACTAAGAACTACCTGTAGAATTGGACCATTATTGAGAGGAGATTCGTATACTGATGATGAACAGGAAATGAGTGAAATCCTAAAAGAACAGTACGAGTCGGTGTTCAGCAACCCACTAAATGGCAATAAGGTTGAGAATGCAGAAACATTTTTCACTCCAGCAGAAGGCCGCACAGACAAACTAACTGACATTATTACAAATCCCATAGATTTCGAAAAATAATGGATAACATGCCCACTCATTCAGCACCTGGACCAGATTCATGGAATGCTCTGTTTATAAGGAAGTGCAATGTACCACTAGCACAAGACCTCAGTATTCTTTGGAGAAAGAGCCTAGATCTAGGTGAAATACCGAAGGCCTTAAAGAGTGCAGACATAGCTCCTTTGCATAAGGGAGGTAGTAGAGCACTAGCTAAAAATTACAGACCAGTAACCCCAACTTCCCACATCATAAAAATCTTTGAAATAGTGGTGAGACGGCAGTTTACAAATTTTGTGGAGGGGGTCGATCATTGAACTCTCCTTTGACTGCATTCAGCCCTAATTTTATTGAAGCTAGATTATGGTGACCAAATATATTCTGCAGCCTCTTCTGCAACTCTTTCTAAACTCGATCCCATTCATCATCAGGGATTATGTTTAGGTCTAGGTGCTTTTTGCCCTCACCTGTCGAGAGCCTCTATGCAGAAGCAAATGTCCCATCCTTGAACGATCATCGTGATACTCATTGCCTCTGCTATTTTGCTCGCTCTCATGACCTTCACGATCCTTCTACATACAGGATAGTAATGGACGTTAGCAGAGGTCCATCATTTTTTCGCCACCCGTTTACTCCGTCACTTTTCTCTTCATCTTCTCTTCAACTGCCCCCTTCATATTTTCATCTCGCTTCTAACTTTTCTCTTTCCCTTGGGAAGTTCCGACAGTTCGTGTCTGTTCTTCCCCACTGCTTCTCACTCTCTAATTCTTAATCACTTTCGATCTCATTCTCACGCCGTTGCAGTGTACACTGATGGTTCTAAATCCTCTGGCGTCAGGTTTGCAGCAGTGTTTCCTGACAGCATGGTGCGAGGTCATTTATTAGACTCGGCTGGCATTTTTACAGGTGAATTGCAATTATCAGTATTGAATCTATACCTACTTCAATGTTTGTAATCGTCTCAAGACTCCTTTAGTGCTTTGCAAGCTATTAAAAAATTGGATTCACCTCATCCCTGGTTCTTCGTATACAACTTTGGTTGCACCACATTACAGTACAGTAGACCCTCGCTTATCGGCTGTTCCTGTTATCGGCCAACTCGCTTATAGACCAGTTTTTCGGCTTCCGCTTATCAGCCATTATTTCGCTTATCAGCCATATGGGACGCATCAACCTGTCGGCCCAGCCGCTTTGCGTGTCAGTTTGGCTGTGTCTCTCAGCAAGTGAGAAGTTTCTGCTCATTCATCCAAGCATTTCGCTTGTTTTCAATTTTTTTGGTGTTTTTTTTTCAGTGCAACTGCGAAATAAGTAACCATGGCTCCCAAGAAAGTTCCTAGTAAAGTTCCTGTGGTAAAGAAAGTGAGAAACACGATGGAATTTAAGAGAGAAGTGATTGAAAAATATGAGAGTGGTATGCGGGTGCTGGAACTTGCCAGGATGTACGGGAAAAACAAATCAACAATTACATCCATCCTGGGAAAGAAAGAACAAATCAAGGATGCTAATGTTGCCAAAGGAGTAAATGTGTTTACAAAACAAAGGTCACCAATAATGGAAGATATGGAGAAGTTATTGTTATTGTGGATTAAAAGACAGTGTTGTGGAGTCGATTATTTGTGAGAAGGCAAGGCAGTTGCATGAGGATCTTGTAAAGAAAACTCCTGGAACAAATGCTGCTGGTAGTGAATTTAGGGCCAGCAAAGGCTGGTTTAAGAGATTTAAGAAGCATAGTGGCATACACAGTGTTGTAAGGCATGGTGAGGCTGCAAGTTCTGACAAATGTGCGGCTGAAAAATATGTTCAGGAATTCAAGGGGTACATAGAAGCTGAACAATTTCAACGCAAACAAGTGTTCAATTGTGACAAAACAGGCCTGTTTTTTAAGAAAATGCCAAACAGGACCTACATCACGCAGGAGAAAAAGGCACTGCCAGGACACAAGCCTATGAAAGACAATGGGGATTTCAAAGTGAAGCCTTTACTGGTGTATCACTCTGAAAATCCCAGTGTGTTCAAGAAAAACAATGTCATCAAGAATAGATTGTGTGTGATGTAGAAAGCTAATAATAAGTCATGGGTCACAAAGCAAATTTTCAAAGAGTGGGTTAATGATGTCTTTGGCCCAAGTGTGAAAAAATACTTCCTGGAATGTAAATTGCCACTTAAATGCCTCCTGGTACTGGAAATGAATGGTTCAGAGAACCGACAAGTTGATAAATTAGACACATATGCAACACTTGGGTATCTTTATTGAGGAAACATTTCGCCACACAGTGGCTTCATCAGTCCATACAAAGGAGAATAATGAAGATCAAACTTCTCCTGATCTTCATGATTCTCCTTTGTATGGACTGATGAAGCCACTGTGTGGCAAAACGTTTCCTCAATAAAGATACCCAAGTGTTGCATATGTGTCTAATTTATCTCCTGGTACTGGACAATGCTCCTGCACATCCTCCAGACTTGGAAGACCAAGTATTTAGGGACTTCAGTTTCATCACAGTGAAGTTCTTGCCTCCTAACACCACTCCTCTCCTCCAGCCCATGGACCAGCAGGTCATTTCTAACTTCAAAAACTCTACACCAAAGCAATGTTTGAAAAGTGCTTTGAAGTGACCTCGGACACTCAGTTGACCCTAAGAGAATTCTGGAGGAATCACTTCACTATCCTCCATTGCATAAGCCTTATAGGTAGGGCTTGGGAGGGAGTGACTTCCTGGACTCTGAACTCTGCTTGGAGAAAATTATGGCCAGATTGTGTCCAAGAGAGGGATTTTGAAGAGTTTGAGGCTGACCCTGACCCTGCTGATCCTCTGCCTGTTGTGGACTCTATTGTGGCATTGGGGAAGTCCCTGGGGTTGGAGGTGAGTGGCGAGGATGTGGAAGAGTTGGTGGAGGACCACAGGGAAGAGCTAACCACTGAAGAGCTGGAAGAGCTTCATCTGGAACAGCATCAGACCACAGTTGAGGAACTTACTTCAGAAAGGAGGAGGAAGAGGGAGTGAAGGAGGTGCCTTCTTCCAGTGATTAAGGACATTTGTGCAAAGTGGAATGAGGTGCAAAGTTTTGTCGAGAAATACCACCCTGACCAAGCTGAAACAAGCCATATCTGCAACATGTTTAGCGCTTCTTTTGATTATAATAATAATAATAATAAAGAGACGCCAGAAACAGAGCACTCTGGACAGATATGTTGTGCAACAGGGGTCCAGTGACTCAAGCTGGTCCTAGTGGCATTAAAAGACAAAGAAGGGAAGTAACCCCAGAGAGGGCTTTGCTACCTGAAGTCCTTATGGAGGGGATTCCCCTTCCAAACAAGAACTCCTCCCTCTTTCCTCCTCCCCATCTTCCAGAAGCCAGCATTAGTCTTTAATAAAGGTATGTAATACTGATTTAATTGTTAAAAAAATTATTTTCTTTGTGAATATTTTTGTCTGGAACGGATTAATTGTATTTACATTATTTCTTATGGGGAATATTATTTCGCTTATTGGCCATTTCACTTTTAGGCCGACCTTCTGGAACGGATTACGGCCGATAAGCGAGGGTCCACCGTCTAGCAAAAACAAAGAAATTGTTTTCTTTTGGGTCCCTGGTCATATTAATGTTCAGAGCAATGAGCAGGCAGACTCTGCTGTGCGATCTACAGTACATAAGCTACCATTTTCATATTGAGGTATGTACAGTGGACCCCCGAGTAATGAACACCCCGGAAATCGTACAATTATGTAAGTATAATATTGTAAGTGCTTGTGGAAGTGTATTTTTGGGGGTCTGAAATAGACTAACCTACGTGACATTATTCCTTAAGGGAGTAAATTCGTTCGGTAATGGCACTTGAGCAGGCTTCTGGAATGAAGTTTTTACGTTACTCGAGGGTCCACTGTATTCCATTCTCTGACTATTTTGCTGTAATCTCTACTCGCCTTCACAACCGTTGGCAATAACGTTGGTCTGATATGACTCATAACAAATTACATTTTATCAAACCAAGTTTGGGTTTCTGCCCTTCTTGTCATCGATACCAAGGTTTGGAGACAACACACTCATCTTCACATCGGACACACTCGTCTAACTCATGGAGAGGCACCCTGTTCCACTTTATGAGAATTGTCTAGTTCCAGTTTCAATTTCCCATATTCTGTTGGACTGTCCTGTCTATCAACAAGCATGCAGAATTTTCCTCCGATGTCGTCACCACTCTAACACCCTTACCTTATCTTCCCTCCTTGCTGATTCCCCCACCTTTGACACAAGACTCCCTCTTCGACTTTTTGACAGCAACTGATTTATTTCATAAACTTTGATAATCCTTCCTAACTTTACCTTTGTTGTCCTCTTCACCCCTTCTTGTCTTACTAAGAGGGCCTGGGAAGAGATGAAGCTGGGCCTCTTGGTGAAATCTAGGCTAGTATTTTGAAGACAGCATGCTCACTGGGATGTCCTCCCTACAGAGCTTTTCACTTTGAGCTGTCCAGTCCGAGAAGAACCTCCTAGCGTCTCCTAGCCTATATATAGATTTGCTTGTGAGGTGCTGCTAGGTGTTGTAATTTATTTAGTACGTCTTTACTTAATACAACCTAATATTAACCTATATTAAGGCTCTATAAAAGTTGTGAGGTGCTGCTAGGTGTTGCAATTTATTTAGTATCTTTACTTAATACAACCTAATATTAACCTATATTAAGGCTAAGGCTACATTATTAATTCTAATATTAGTTATTAACTAAACCTACCTAAGGTGTAAATCTAGTATGTGTAAACTCACTGTCTCCACTACTTGTGTTTGTTTGGGTGGGTAACAAGGACTCCTGTGGCTTATTTACAAACAAATCTGGTCGGTGGAATTTCTTAGACTCTATAAATTTCCACAGCCTCCCAACATACATAAGGGGGATTACCAATAAACGTCTGGCTGTCTTCAAGAAGGCACTGGACAGGCACCTAAAGCCGGGCTGTGGTTCATACATAGGTTTGTGTGTGGCCAGCAGTAATAGCCTGGTTGATCAGGCCCTGATCCATCGTGAGGCCTGGTCACAGACCAAGCCGTGGGGGCATTGATCCCTGAAACCCTCTCCAGGTATACTCCTGGTATATATGTATCCTGCAGCCACTACATCACTCTCAAGATTGTTTCACTTCCTGACAATTCAATGACTGAAGAAATACTTCCCAACATACCTGTGACTTATCCGAGTTTTCAACTTCCAGCTGTGACCCTTGTTGCTGTGTCCCATCTCTGAAATACTGTCCCTATCCACCTTGTCAATTCCTCTCAGTATTTTATGTTATCATGTCCCCCTATCTCTCTTGTCCTCCAGTGTCATCAGGTCGATTTCCCTTAACCTCTCCTTGTAGGACATGCCCCTTAGCTCCAGGACTAGTCTTGTTGCAAACCTTTACACTTTCTCTAATTTCCTTACATGCTTGACTAGGTGTGGGTTCCAAACTGGTGCTGCATATTCCAATATAGGTCTGACATACACAGTGTACAGGGTCCTGAACAATTCCTTATTGATATGTCAGAATGCAATTCTTAGGTTTGCTAGGTGCCCGTGCATGTGCGTGCATGTGTCTAGAGAGAGAATACGAAATTGTTAGAACGACAGCAGATTAGGTAACATGATGCAACTTTGGTAAAAACCACTAACAAGCACTAACTAAACTAATACCAACAGGAAATGTGGAAGGGTTTTCCTGGAGGCGGCAACACTTGGTGTACGGGTCAGCAGGGAAAGTGTTGGGGGTGCTCCATGGTCACTTGTTGCCCTCAAAACATGTTAATGGAAGCTATCCTTGACATGTTATACTGTTCTGGACAGCCTGATGCCACCTTCATTTAAATTTCTCTCAAGTAATAATTTATCAACGTAAATTCTTACTAGAGTTACATAGCTGTTTTATTTTTAAGTTATAATTGTGGCTAGTAAGTTTATTCAGGTATACACAAATACAGTTACATAGATCATCATACATAGACTGACTGATGTTGTAGTGGCCAGGCTTAGGCTTGGCTACAAGTACTTCTGGCAGTTTGGGAGATACACAGATGATGATCAAACTAAATGCAAATTATGTGATCAGGCATATGGTCACTGTCTTGAACACTATGTGCTTAATTGTGCACTTATTGAGGAATGTAGAAATAGACAGTATAATGACCTATGTGACATGTCAAGATATCTTATTCATGAAATAAGATACCAATTGTACTAAGCAAATTTCCTAAATTTGCTTGTAACAGATAATTGAAATGTAGATATAAACCCAAATGTACAATTGTTAACCCCTTTGGGGGCTAGTGCCTAGGCCTTTTGTGTATCCATATTCTCTTGCGCTACTGTCCACAGGATGGATATGGAGTGCACAATAAACTAGCCACTTCGGTGACAAAATCTAAATCTAATCTCATACATAGCAGCATATGTGTAGAGATTTCTACTGTATCCTACAGTTAGGCTTTAAATAACATATTACAAGGACTCCAATGGAAATAAGTCACTTCATCAAACATTTTTTGGGTTACCCAAGGTAATTTACACATATGTTACTATGTATGATAATTGTAGGCACCTAAATTTAACTTTACTTATGGTCTAGAAAGACACACAAGCAAACACTATGATACAGTGGACCCCCGCTATTCGAACACTCCAAAACTCACCCTCATTCCAGAATGCTGTTCAAGTGCTGTTACCAAAGAATTTATTCCCATAAGGAATGATGTAATTAGATTAGTCCATTTCAGACCCCCAAAAATACACTTATAAAGCACTTACAATAATAAACTTACATAAAAGGGTGAGTTTTGGAGTGTTCGAATAGCGGGGGTCCACTGTATATTTATTAGAAAACGTTTCGGTCCTGGGACCTTGATCACTTTTAACATACAGAAGTTGAAAGACATTATATATAGGCGGACAGTGAGGTGCGAGTGACGCATGGTGACCTAAAGAATGCCATGTTGGGATGAGGACAGGTAGACGATGAGATCATGTGACTCCTGTGTTGCTGGGTTGGTGGTGCTTTGCCTGCTTGAGTATCGTATGCTAATGTTTTAGAAATTTTGTGGTTTCCAGTGTTACTTTCTATTGTGTCGGTGACGGCAATTAGCGAGGCTTCTAGACACCGTCGG
>WNWK01016506.1:20000-44750 GCA_009830355.1 Cherax destructor
TGTGTATTGCTCTAATGGTTTGGTTATTAGAGGGTTCAGGCAAAATTCCTTATTAGGAAAATATACATTTATTACTCCTAACAATATATACAAACATCACTCACACACACATTTCCCTCAACATGTACACCCAAACAAAGATATATAAGGAGCCAGCAGGTTAAGACATAAAAGCAAAACAAAACACACATATGTAGGTATGGGCTTAGGGCCCAGCGGGTGATAAGATAAGATTTTTTCGGATTTTTAACCCCGGAAGGTTAGCCACCCAGGATAACCCAAGAAAGTCTGTGCGTCATCGAGGACTGTCTGTCTTATTTCCATTGGGGTCCTTAATCTTGTCCCCCAGGATGCGACCCACACCAGTCGACTAACAACCCAGGTACCTATTTGCTGCTAGGTGAAAATGACAACGGGTGTAAGGAAACACGTCGAAATGTTTCCACCCGCCGGGAATCGAACCCGGGCCCTCCGTGTGCGAAGCGAGAGCTCTAGCCACCGGGCCACCATACCCTACTTAACTCCCCTACTGTAAAGCGTTACCATATCCCAATTTCACCAACCCACAGGGCCACAACCACATCAGAGCCCAGGTGAGCCTGCTGGTAACCACAGCCTACGGCTTGAGCCTGATAAACAAACAGGGTACAAAACTTAGCTTTAATGAACTCGTCTGCCTACAGCCAGCACCCCATGCTTTTCTCGAGTGACTACCCATGCTTACACACTGACGCTATACACACACCATTGGAAAATAAGTAAGTTTATTCAGGTATACACAAATATGGTTACATAGATTATCATACATAGCAGCATATGTGTAGAGAATCTAGGATAACCCAAAAAAGTCAAAGTGACTTATTTCCATTGGGGTCCTTTTATTACATTATTATACTATAAAGGAGATAATATCTTTTTATTATACTATAAAGAAGATACGTAAACTAGGAATAAAGTAAAATGAGTTATTTATATTTACGTGTTTAGCTAAAAAAAAAATCATTCTCCTTCTGTCGCTACATTCATTAGGTACCTTTTGGCTCTCTTCTTGAACTGGCTCATGCTATGACTGGCTTTTGACATGTGCAGGCAGTCTGTTCCATTCCTTTATTGCTGTACAATACAAGGTGTTTGAAGCCTGGCTACTGACTGTGGGTATTATAAAGTTGTGCTCTCTCCCCCTAGTACTATGACTGCTTTGGTTCCCAGCCTTGACAAAATTGGCAGCAAGATATTCTGGACAATGTTTATGAGCAATTTTACGACATGACTTCCTTACATTTTACAGTTTAAGCTAACTTAAAGTGCCCACAGATGTATGACAGTATTTATAAAATTATGTTTCACAATTATAACATGATTTATAAAACTATGATTTACTTCACCATACATATTACAATGCAATATATATATATATATATATATATATATATATATATATATATATATATATATATATATATATATATATATATATATATATATATATATATATTGTGTGTGTATGTGTCTTGTGTGTGTGTGTGTGTGTGTGTGTGTGTGTGTGCAAATGTATTCCTGAATGAGTGGTTTTAAACAAATAACAGTTCTGCAAGTAGCCTGGGATCGAACCCCCGAAATTTAAGCACTCATGAGAAGCCCGCCAAAATTCCGAGACGCCTTAGTCCACCTGGCCAAAAATGCTTCGCACATCAGATGCCCAGTACCATTAGACAAGGCACCCCTGATGCGAGTACATACATATACTTAACAAATGGCAAACACGCGAAATTGTTTACAAACATTATTTCTCATTCCACAGGAGATTCGCACCAGCACACTGCATCATAGTACGCAGTATTTGAACCACACATCCAGACTCCAGAATAAGTATGGGCGCCTAGCCCAAGCTAGGAACACCAGACTTGCAATAAGTTATTTCATCATATCCTGCCATATGCACATTATTATTATTATTATTATTATTATTATTATTACATTCATGGGGAAATAGCTAAACCTGTATGGATCATACAACGTCTGGGGAATTGGAATAATAATAATAATAATAATAATAATAATAATAATAATAATAATAATAATAATAATAATAATGATAGAGTATTGATTAAACATAACACGGAGGTTCAGTGTATCAATAAAAAGGGTAACATATTTATAACTTGGAAGTATACACAGTTAAGCAAATAATTATAATGACTGATAAATGCCGTGAGGTATAAGAGTTGTAAAGATGAAGATAATGCAAAGTAGTAAAATTTAATGTCAAGTGTTGCAGTACTCAGTTTCATGGGAAAAAATTGTATGTAACACATCTGAATATGTAGAACGTAGATTGGAAATGACATTACATATGTATAAAAATCAAGGTTCATACACATATATTTCTATATTCTGTATATTCATGTATTTTAAATAAACTATAAAAAAAATGGAAGGCATTCAGACTCAATTCAAGGAATTGGAGCACATGTTCAATTTCTTACATCAAGAGCCCCTCACCAGCATCAAAGAACCTCCCTTGAAGGGAATGTGAAGGCAAATTTCCCTTCGATGTGCTAATAGACTGCGATAAGCTGTCTTTCAGAATGTACTGTAAACCCACTAATAAGGACAATTAAATGCAGTTCCACTAAGACCATGACAAGACGGAATGTGGCGTTGTTATTGCATCCTGTCTGAGGACCTACAGGATATATATATATATATATATATATATATATATATATATATATATATATATATATATATATATTATATATATATATATATATATATATATATATATATATATATATATATATATATATATATATATATATATATATATATATATATATATATATATATATGAAGGTTCGTCGGTCTCCGGCCCGGGTCTTCTCCAGATGGTGACCCGGCCATGGCTTATATATAAGAACATAAGAAAGAAGGAACACTGCAGCAGGCCTACTGGCCCATGCGAGGCAGGTTCAATTCTCCCACCGAATTAAGCCAATGCCTTGACCTATTCAGGTCAGTCACATTCACTTCAGGGAGGAGCACGGCATCTGACCTAGTAGCACAAGCTAGTCAGGTCCAGCTCACACCCACCCACACCCACTCATGTATTTATCCAACCTATTTTTAAAACTACACAATGTCTTGGCTTCTATGACGGTACTCGGGAGTCTGTTCCACTCATCCACAACTCTCTTTCCTATGTCTTTTCTGAATCTGAATTTTTCCAATTTAAAACCATTGTTGCGAGTCCTGCCAATACTAGATATTTTTAGCACGCTATTTACATCCCCTTTATTAATTCCTGTTTTCCATTTATACACATCAATCATATCCCCCCTAATTCTACGCCTTTCTAGAGAGTGCAGATTCAGGGCCCACAGTCTATCCTCATAGGGAAGATTTCTGATACATGGGATCAACTTTGTCATCCCCCTGAGTACTTTGAAGAGTGTAACCACATTAGGTCTTTTCTAGGCTACACTTCCCCACTCGTTTCATTAGTGACTACCTGGAGGATACTCTGAGGGTCAAAGTCCCCGCGGCAGTTGAACAGTCTTGGGCCCCTGTCACTTATTGTGTTGTCTCTTAGCATACTTATGACACCCCTTCTTTTCATTGGGGGATGTTTCACCGTCTACCGAGTCTTTTTTTGTGAGTGATTCGTGGTTTTTGATAGTCCTCTAGTTTCAGTGTATATTATTATGTATCTTGCCTGCGTTCCAAGGAGTACAGGTTAAGGGATTTTAACCGTTCCCAGTAATTTAGGTGTTTTATGGTGCTTATACGTGCAGTGAAAGTTCTCTCTATATTCTCCAGGTCTGCAATTTCACCTGCCTTGAAAGGGGTCATTGGTGTACAGCAGTATTCCAGCCTAGAGAGAACAAGCGATTTGAAGAGAATCATCACTGGCTTGGCATCCCTAGTTTTGAATGTTCTCATTATCCATTGTTGTGATCTTTGAAAGTGAAATTCTCTGACATTATCACTCCCAGGTTCTTCACATTAGTTTTTCGCTCAGTTGTGTGGTTGGAGTTTTCCATATAGGAGTAATTGAAATTTGTCTTCATTGAACTTCATATTGTTTTCCGATGCCCATTTAAAGACTTGGTTAATGTCTGCTTGGAGACTAGTAGTGTCCTCGATGGATGACCAGACGTCACTGATAAAACCTAGACAAACTCTAACGAGTAGTAAAGTGGCAAATAATATTTTTAGTGCCTTATTTACGTGTAAGCTTAGAAGAGTCATTGCTGGTAGCACTACTACTAGAAATGTAACTAGCAAGAAACCTGCAAGTCTAATTGAAACCAAAGCTGTAGTTTTTGTCGTACCATGGGAGAATCCGAAAAAAAATGTGGGAGAAACAGCTAGAGACATGAGCACTCATGTCAATGAACATAAATACGTTTACCTCACTGACAATGATAATAATGCATGTGTCATTCACAGGAATAGCCACAACAACCTGATGCAGTGGAATAATGCCAAACTTATCAGCAGGGAATAGATTTAACTAAAGGTAATTGTTTAATATTGTGGTCATTTGACTGAAATTATTTTTAGTTATATATGGGGAAGTTGATTTTAGGCCGTCAGGTGATTCATTTATTATTTTTTTACCCAACCCACACTGCTACTGACCTCTCTCTATGACCCTTGTGGGTTTAGCGCTTAGTTATGATAATAATTATAATACTACTGACCGCCACGCTATATATTTCTTTATTTTTGTCTTTGTTTTGGATTGATAAATCCTGGTGGGCGAAGTGTTTCAATAATGAAGTATTATTTACCATGTGTGTAACATAAAACTGTTGCTGGTCAATGTATTTTTGTTGGTCATTATACTGTCGTTGGTCAGTGTGTAGTTCCATGCTTTTTCCTCGTCTCTGCTGTATCTTACATACATTACAAAAATATTATTTATTTCTGTTGCAGACTGAATCATTAAAAAAAAACTACACCACCATTAACCACCACTGTGGACTGAGTACGGTAACACACGAACGCCCTTTTTTTTTACTCGTCTCGGACTAGACAAACTGGTCTGTGGGCGGGTGGGTGGGCTGTGGGCGAGTGGGTGGGCTGTGGGCAGGTGGGTTGGCTGGCGTTCACTTAGGTAGGTAGGCGGGGACAGGAAGAGTTTGTCGGACCAGTTTTTCTCTGCAGTTGTAAATGATTTATGACTGTACTTCGTACTACTCACCCACACCCTTCAGCTTAAGTACTTTCCACACAGCAATAATACTAATAAAGAAGAGCTGGTTGCAGTTGGTTCCATCGTGGTTATAGATAACTTTACTAACTGATGTTACGTTTCTGTTGGATACTAGTGCAGTATGAACTTCGTAACTTAAGAGGCACGTAAGTTCACCCCGTCTTCTAATAACATGCTCATTTTTCCACTATATCTACCTTGTCCATAATTACTATCGTATTTGCTTTGTCTGTTTCGTAAGGTGAAGTATAACTTAAGTTATACCATAAATTAAGGAAAGATCCTAGACTTATTCCTACTAAACAGACAAAGTAAATGCGATAATAATTATGGACAAGGTATGTGGAAAATTTACTAAAATTTCCCTGTAATTAATAATATGTATGTGAAGTGTTAATGTAATGTAAATATGAAGTATTAATGGTAGTCACAAACTACCAAACTACTTGTGAGGAAGCGAGTGAGTGGTTCCAACTGAGTGGGGGAGGAGGTTGTGTAGATGGTAAAAGGCAGTGTTGGTGACACAGGTTAGTGTGGAAGGCTGACTGCTGGTCGTCTCGGCTCTGTTTTTTGACCCAAGGGGGAAGGTCATAAAAGGAAAACTAACTGAATCTGTTCGATTACGGCCCAGGTGGCCGTCCTGAGAGGTGGATTTAGTTCTGCCAAGAAATTTGGAAATCGGCATTAGGTAGGACAATAAACTCATTGTATGGGAGAACCAGCACATTCTTAATCTGAGGTGGTTATCCTAGATTCAGTTATAAGATAAGTTTTCCAAGCTGCCAGAAAAACCATTTCTACAAACTTCTTAGGGTAACGTAGTTTCGTAGCAATATCAAAGATTTTTCTAATTTCCTTATCAAGAAACTCTGGGCTGCACACTCGATAGGCTCTGAGAAGCATAGTGAGACACCCCATTTTACTCGTTTCATGGTTACATTAGTAGTGGATATATGAACATACATTAGTGGCCTTCCTATCCACTGTAAACTTTAATATTTTATCTTGATGTGTGGATTATAACACGAAAGGATTAGGGAGGTTGAATGATAGCTCTAATCCTTTCGTGTTATAATCCACACATCAAGATCAAATATTAAAGTATACAGTGGATAGGAAGGCCACTAATATATGTTCATATATCCACTACTAATCTAACCATGAAACGAGTAAAATGGTGTGTCTCACTATGTTTCTCACAGCCTATCGAGTGTGCAGCCCATTTCTTGATAAGGAATATTATATATATATATATATATATATATATATATATATATATATATATATATATATATATATATATATATATATATATATAATCTACGTCCACAACAGGACTCGAACCTGCAAACTGCATCAGAGTACACAGTACGACGCGGATAAACTGTGTACTCTAATGCAGAGTTTGCAGGTTCGAGCCCTGCTGTGGACGTAGAGATAATGTTTGTGTGTATATTTATTTGTAATGTAATGATTGAAGTATGTGTTTTGTTAGTATATTGGTAACTTAGTCGTCAGAGGGTGGGAGCCTGGCCACACCCTGGGATGGACGGGAGGCATGGTCACACCCTGGGGCGGACGGGAGGCCTGGCCACACCCTAGGGCGGACGGGAGGCCTGGCCACACCCTAGGGCGGACGGGAGGCATGGTCACACCCTGGGGCGGACGGGAGGCCTGGCCACACCCTGGGCGGACGGGAGGCCTGGCCACACCCTGGGGCGGACGGGAGGCCTGGCCACACTCTGGGCGGACGGAGGCCTGGCCACCCTGGGGCGGACGGAGGCCTGGCCGCACCCTGGGGCGGACGGAGGCCTGGTCACACCCTGGGGCGGACGGGAGGCCTGGCCGCACCCTGGGGCGGACGGGAGGCCTGGCCGCACCCTGGGGCGGACGGGAGGCCTGGCCGCACCCTGGGGCGGACGGGAGGCCTGGCCGCACCCTGGGGCGGACGGGAGGCCTGGCCGCACCCTGGGGCGGACGGGAGGCCTGGCCGCACCCTGGGGCGGACGGGAGGCCTGGCCGCACCCTGGGGCGGACGGGAGGCCTGGCCGCACCCTGGGGCGGACGGAGGCCTGGCCGCACCCTGGGGCGGACGGGAGGCCTGGCCGCACCCTGGGGCGGACAGGAGGCCTGGCCGCACCCTGGGGCGGACGGAGGCCTGGCCGCACCCTGGGGCGGACGGGAGGCCTGGCCGCACCCTGGGGCGGACGGAGGCCTGGCCGCACCCTGGGGCGGACGGAGGCCTGGCCGCACCCTGGGGCGGACGGGAGGCCTGGCCGCACCCTGGGGCGGACAGGAGGCCTGGCCGCACCCTGGGGCGGACAGGAGGCCTGGCCGCACCCTGGGGCGGACGGGAGGCCTGCGACCCTGGGCGGACAGGCTGGCCACCCTGGGGCGGACGGGAGGCCTGGCCGCACCCTGGGGCGGACGGGAGGCCTGGCCGCACCCTGGGGCGGACGGGAGGCTTGGCCACTCCTGCTGGTCAATCATCTGCAAAATTATTGGCAATAGCTCGCACACTCCAGCCTCTCCATCAGTAGGCTGTTAAGGCAGTCTGTTAGGTTTAAAAGTATCGAGAATACGAGGGTCAGTTAGTTTAATGTCTTTATTATGCACCTCATACCCATCCTGTGGGCGGTGGTCAAAAGATTACAAAGGCACGTAATGAGTCCAGGGACTGGGACCAAAGTTCTGATAGCTAAACAAATTACTGTGGTAACGAAGGTCAGTAAGACTGCCGTTCACTGGTACACTGCCAGCCAAGGATACTTTAATTCCTAAGAGATTAAAGTACTCTGTATATACACTGAAGTTCATAAACTTCTGTGCATATACTGAATTATATATACCTCTGTATACACTGAAGTATATACACTTCATAGTTTACATTAAGGTATATACACCTCATAGTATATATAAAGTATAAACACCTCAATGTATATACAATTAATTATATACATCTCTTGGTGTATATACACTACCGTCGTAAGTTAATCTGCATTAATATATATATATATATATATATATATATATATATATATATATATATATATATATATATATATATATATATATATATATATATATAACTACACTGCACTAGCCAGGGTCGAACCCATGATGCTTTGGCCCATCTCATGGTGACACTCCCATCATGGGAGCCACAGCAAGAAAGAAAGAAGAAGAAGATGACCGACACCCTCTACCCAGGGCCAACCGGGTCACCATTTGAGAAGACCCGGGCTGGATGTACCGGCGAACCTACAACAACAATGGTGAGCGAAAACACATGACGCTCTAGTCCACTGAACTACACAATCCTTAATCATTCTGAACGTAACGAAAAAAATATATTTCATTGTGTTTGTTTATTATTAAATTAATGTTAACGTATCTAAAATATATTTAGTTGGATTAGGCTAAATTAAATTGAACTTGTTGTAATAAGGTTAGGTAGGTTTCAAAGTTTCTCTTGGTACAAAATTATAAATTCTTACATTAACATAAATGAAAAAATATATATTTAAACGTATCAGAGAAAATTTTAGATAGGACTTAATTTTAGATGAGTTCTTGCTAATTGACCAGTTTTACCTAATCGGCACGACATATATATATATATATATATATATATATATATATATATATATATATATATGGAATTCTTCTATTTTTTTCATAGTGGTTGTTTTGCATATATATATATATATATATATATATATATATATATATATATATATATATATATATATATATTAGTATTAATGCAACTCCTTATTAATTTACATATTATCCTAGTCAGATAAACCGGATGTGGTCTGTATTACATATTAAACTTAAACTATTTATCTCATAAAAAAAGCTTAGTGTTGAGTATATCGTCAGATAAACATCGTAAATTTATCAAATCCATATTTAGCTACTGCACTATACAGAATTATGATGCATGTTGGTATTTATGTGCTTTACACATTTTACAAAATAAATTAATCAACTGACACTTCGCTGACGCGAGAATGGTCTTAATTAATAGTATATAAAAATTTCATTTATAGGATGATTCCAGATATGGAGAATTGAAACGAAATATAGAACCTTGGTAACATACCATAAATAATTTACAGCATACTTATACATCATTGTTTGAAAATACAAGAAATAATATACTATAAATAAAATCTGATCCTTGTTCACTTGATTTGGTAATACGTATATAATATTTATGGTGTGAATGTCTTCCTGGGTAAGGGAGCTAGCAAGACGTTGTCTAGTCATCAACTTCACGTAAATAATTGATGACAACTGGCTGTCCCACGTAGAGGGTACCTAAGAGGCTGTTGATACCAGTGGTCACTTGACTCTGCACCTTCCTGGACCAGTTCTCCTTACCCGTTGTTACTATCACTGAGACCAGTTGACCTTGTAGCCAGTGCTCTGATATTTGCGGCTGGAGAGCTTGTGGCAAAAGCTGCTGGGTTTGTAGCAAAGGGTGCTGGGTTTGTAGCAAATGCTGCTGGGTTTGTAGCAAATTGTGCTGGGGTTGTAGCAAAGGGTGCTGGGTTTGTAGCAAAGGGTGCTGGGTTTGTAGCAAAGGGTGCTGGGTTTGTAGCAAAGGGTGCTGGGTTTGTAGCAAAGGGTGCTGGGTTTGTAGCAAAGGGTGCTGGGTTTGTAGCAAAGGGTGCTGGGTTTGTAGCAAAGGGTGCTGCGTTTGTAGCAAATGTTGTTGGGTTTGTAGCAAAGGCTGCTTAACATGTTGCAAAGGCTTCTGGGCTTGTGGCAAAGGCTTCTGGACTTGTGGCAAAGGCTGTTTAGTTTGTTGGAAAGGCTGCTGAGTTTGTAATACGGGCTGTTGCTGAGGATCTGATAGCGTCTGCTGAAGAAGCGGAACCTGAGACGAAGACTTTATAGCATCCAATACCTCTTTCTTCGCCAGTGGATTTAAGCTTCCTAGGATGTTATCACATTCATCAGTATTTTCCTGCAGACTGGGTATAACGCCACAAGTTTTCAGACAAGCATCTAGTGTGTCGAACCTGTTATCATTGCCCAAACACCCACCATACACGAAGCAGTCGCAAGTTCTTGTCTCCGAATTGTAGAAGAAAGAAGGAATGTAAGCTCGGCAAATCCCTTTTTCTGGGGGATGTAAACACCTGTTAGCAACGCCAGGAAAAACACCATGACCGCGCACAATCACAACCACTGAGACCAGGTGTAACATAATATATTTTAAGTCTATCATTTTGTTTTGTTTTTTTCGAATAAATATAGATATATGATCTTTCCCAATTATTCAGCTTAAGATATTTCAAAATGAGTCTAGTTCACTGACAAAGCAATGGAAATCTGGCACAGAAAGTACTATAAACTTTTTCCAAATGAGTCAGTTATGCACTGGCGCAGAAGGTATGATGTACTGTGTTGCAATATGTAGGCCTATTATACACTGCCACAGTAGGTATGCCTATAATACAATTCCGTATAAGGTATAATGTATTTTGTCGCAAGAGAGAGGGTCTAAAATAATGGTGCAGTAGATAAGATGCACTGGAGCAGCAGGCAGTCCTGTATAACACCACCGCAGCATATATGTACTTTATCTCGGTAGATAGACCTATAATACACTAGCGCAGTAGATATGATGTATTTTGTCACAGTACGTAGGACTTTATTACACAAGCGCAAGCATAATAGGCTTGTTATACACTGGAACAGCAGATATGACGTGTTTTATCACAGAAGGTAGTCTTTGTTTACGGTGATTCAACTGCAAGGTTATTAGCACACTAGGAAGGCCCATAAAATATGGTGCAACAGTTATGGTGCAAAGGATGGTGAGAGGTAGAGCAGCGACAGTGATGTGCACCAGACAACCTCCTCGTCTCAACTGGCTGCTGTTCAAGTCCTGTGTTGCAGCCCACCACTCTACACCTAGTTAAATCATCTAGGTTTATGGCCCCAGGCTGTAGCACCTGTGATAAAAAGATGAAAGGGATAATTTACATATATGCATCAGACAAATGCCTCTTCTTTCTCATATAAGACCATAGAGCTCAAATAAGAGCATAGTCCACAGGCGCGCTGCTATAGTCCGCAGGCGCGCTGCTATACTCTGTAGGGCAACATACATTCAGCTATGTTCACTTTTCTGATGTGACAGATATATTATATATATATATATATATATATATATATATATATATATATATATATATATATATATATATATATATATATATATATATATACATATACTAGAATTATATAATTAATATTTAATATCCGTTCGTTTTTCAACATGGCTCAATGAGTCATTGAGGTGCTTATCACCTGTTCACTACTAATCAAGAATACTTTTATCCATAAATTGGGATTTAAGTAATCGCTCAACGTATATATACATTGAGAAATGTACACTTCTCAGCGCACTCTATATATCCTACGTTCGCTTTATTAAAGTATTCCTGAAAATTTTCAATGTTGGTTTTGATAGCTTAAAATCACTGAGTGATTATATACATTGAACTGTGTAAATAAATGTGAACTGAAGATAGATAACCAACATGGAACCTAACTTTCTCCGAGAATGTTATCTGACTTCTGATTTTTTTTTTTTACTTCCATCTAACTTTCATTGACCATGCTAACATTGATATTTATTGACCTGGGAGGGCGTGTAGGTGTTGGGATCAGGTAACCAGGCAACTTTCTCCCTGGTGCCACCTACTGCTAACTTACCAGCAACGTCCTCACTCTTATTCTGCCCTTCACTTATGAGTCCAGCTGCCATAAACACTGCCCACCCACCTGAAGAACCTAGCAAGCCAGAGATGGCAGAAAGTCACTGCGCAACAGTGGGGCCTGCTTATATATATATATATATATATATATATATATATATATATATATATATATCCAGAGGGAAATGCCTGCAGTATTCTGGGCACGCGGCCCACTGCCGGGAGTTGGACGAAGTATTTGACATGTAGCTCTGAGTTGTTATCTATGTTGTTTTACTCCCCATTGTATTTTGTATTTTGTCTTGAAATAAAGTTTGTATAAAAAAAAGATGGGGTGGTAGGGAAGTGGAATATTCAAATGGCTTCAGAAAGAAATCTAAATATTCTTCCTTGAAGTCTTTTATATATATATATATATATATATATATATATATATACACTATATATATATATATATATACACTATATATATATATATATATATATATATATATATATATATATATATATATATATATATATATATACACTATATATATATATACTATATATATATATATATACACATATATATATATATATATATATATATATATATATATATACACTATATATATATATATATATATATATATATATATATATATATATATATATATAATATCAATAACAACAATGCGACTAGCCGGGGATCGAACCCGTGTTGTTTTAGCCCACTTAAAATTAAGTCTTATCTAAAATTTTCTCTTATACGTTTAGAAATATATATTTTCATTTATGTTAATGTAAAAAATATTTTGTACCAAAAGAACCTTAGAAAACTTACCTAACCTTATAATAAGCGCAATTTAAATTAGCCTAATCCAACTAAATATATTTTAGATAAGTTTACAATAATTTAATAATAAACAAACACAATTAAATATATTTTTTTTCGTTTGGTTCATTATGATTTTTGCGAAATTATTGCATACACAAATTTTCGCTTGCCTTATACGGCAAGCAAAAATCGCAAGTTTTACCTATTCCGCACGACATATATATCTATATATATTATAATTAAAATAAATATATGGAGACATTAATTTCAGTTGTGTAACTCCTTGAGCTCCTCAGAGGCTAGTCGATAACCTATGATGACGCAGGCGTTCCCTCTCTTGTTTGCCACACTGAGGCGGTGGAAGTGAAATGTGGTAGCCCTCGGATATCTGATGGTTTGGATGAGTCTGAAGCCCATCTTGAGGAAACCCACGGCATGTGCTCCCTAGGAGCAAAGGGTTTCTGACCTTAAAGGGACGAAGTAGTACTAGTTGGCCAGATCCTTGTAGTTGTTGATCTTGTGAGCTTCCCGCTGTATGACCCTTGTGGTTTAGCGCTTCTTTTGATTATAATAATTGTAAGCTTCCCTGTGATCAGCAACACCCACCTGCTGGCCGGCACTATAAAATATGTAGGTGTCAGCCAGGGTAGATGGACAAGTATAGTCCCATACCAGCGGTCTTCCATTTTTCCATTCTGTATAACCCTTGTGGTTTAGCGCTTCTTTTGATTATAATAATAATAATTCCATTTTTCCAGGGATATAATGTGATTCCGTCAAGGCAGTAGGCAGGACATCCAGGGTGCTGAGTAGTAAAGATCGAGGTTCTCTCTTGGCTGTCATGGGGCTGCAGCAAGACTTCTCTCCATTGTGTCTAATATGCCGACCTATGGAACTTAAATAGTACAGACCATTCAGACCATACTGGTCAGCTGCTGCTGTTTTACAAATACACTTGTAGTAAGTGTGAAGGGTATGCAGGTCAAGATGTGTGCCAGTTGCAGAGATGGGAACTGTTAGTAGGAAGTCACCCGAGTGATTCTAACTCACAGCTAAAAGGCAGGTTATCTCATTAGCAGAGCTTGTACCTTTTTTTTTTTTTTTACACAGTTTTACAAGGTTAGGTTAAGGATTCCTAACGTTATTTACAAGTTAAGAACTGTTACCTGTATCAGCTCATTTAATAATATTAAAAATATAATTGACAATAATTGTTTTATATATCTTTAAACTGTGGTAAATTTATATATCTACGATATATATCTTTCTGATAAATGTCAGATCAACCACGCTTGTTGATGCAACTCTCAAGACAAGGCCACGAAAGACCAAACATCCACACTAATAAACATTAAAATGAACTCACTGTATATATTGTGAGAGAGACTCCATCTTGTATATACTGTGAGAGACGTTGTATATGCCATGAGACATCTCATGTTGTATATACTGAGAAAGACATGTATATGCCATGATTCACCCCATGTATATACTGTGAGAGGCAACTTATGTTGTATATGCTGTGAGAAACACCCTACACACTTCTTGCTGCATGTATGTATATTGAGAAATACACACCGCGCTCTTTCTATTCTATAATATATATAATATATACATACATACTGACGTATCACGAACTTCCATATCACGATTGGAAGAGTACTCAGCTCACACATTGAGTCCGTGGTTCGATCCCCGGTTCGGGTGGAAACATTAGGACGTGTTTCCATAAGACACCTGCTGTCCCTGTTCACCCATCAGTAAAATAGGTACCTGGGTGTTAGTCGACTGGTGTGGGCCGCATCCTAGGAAAAAAATTAACCTAATTTGCCCGAAATACTCTGCATAACAAGTGGCTTTCTATATAGTAGTATGTCATTGATGTCAGCTAGACCCGTGTACCTTGTACATGTACTTGCAGAAATATATATTATTATTATTATTATTATTATTATTCTCATTCTCAAGGGTCATACAGCGCCCCTTACAGTATAATGTATCAATTGAAAAAAATTAAAACTATATGCATTTCGGTGACTGTGGGATCCGGGAAACTTATCTGGAGTTTACCTGGAGAGGGTTTCGGGGGTCAACGCCCCCGCGGCTCGGTCTGAGACCGGACCTCATGGTGGATCAGGGTCTGATCAACCAGGCTGTTACGGCTGGCCTTGTGCCTCAGTGCAGGCGAACGGAATAGTGCACGGTAGGGCATAAGTCGATAATGCAGTTAACAATATAGACTTTTAGTAGTGTAGCATTAGGTTAATAATATTGATTATTAGTAGTGTAGCATTAGGTTAATAATATTGATTATTAGTAGTGTAGCATTAGGTTAACTATTGACCCTTAATAGTGCAGCATTAGGTTAACAATGACTCTTAGTAGTACAGCATTAGGTTAATAATGTTGACTCTAGTCGTACAGCATTAGGCACACCACCAAAAGATACAAGACGACACTGATCATCCAGACCATGGGAAAACCTGGGTAGCCATAGCCACTCCAGAGAGAGGTTTTTTAGCGCCAGGAAGGTAAAAAAAGCTGGCAGGAAATGACAGAAATCGTACACACACTGCAATCATTTCTGGAGTGGAATCAAGAGTCAATGGCCTCCACTCAGAACAACAGGTATCAGTGCCAGGAAAAAAAGACCCCTTCCCCATACCACCAATCCGACGACACTCATCTTTGCAAATATACAGGGTCTAAAGCCAGCGACGAACAACAAAATACCTTACATCCGTGGACTGCTTACAGAGTCAAATGCAATGTTTGCGGCTTTCACAGAGACCCACATAAAGGATCACTTGGACAATGAAATATGGATCCCGGGCTACAACCTATACAGATGTGACAGAATGAACAGGCAAAAGGAGGGGGGGTTGGCCTGTATATCACAGAGTCACTTATATGCTCAGAACTACTAAATGCCTCAAATGATGTAGTTGAAGTTTTATCAGTAAAGATCGAGAATCAAAACCTGGTCATCGTGGTTGTATACAAGCCTCCGGATGCAACGTCCCAACAATTCCAGGAACAGCTTCTGAAAATTGACCACTGTCTGGAAAACCTTCCAGCTCCTGCCCCCAATATCTTGCTCATGGGGGATTTCAACCTAAGGCACCTAAAATGGAGGAATATTGCAAACAATGTGGTAGCAGAGATAACACCAGGAGGCAGCTCAGATGAAAACTCGCACACACACGAGCTTTTAAATCTCTGCACCAAATTCATCTTAAACCAGCAAATAATAGAGCCTACAAGATTGGAGAATACCCTGGACCTCATCTTCACTAACAATGATGATCTGATGCGAAATGTCATCATATCAAAAACAATATACTCAGATCACAACATAATAGTGGTCCAGACATGCATGCGGGGGAGCCCCAGACCGACAAAATGTGATCAGTCGCAAGGAAGCCTTCTTCAAATTCAACTTCAACAACAACAAAAAAATAAGGTGGGACCAAGTAAACCAAGTCCTAAACCAAGGCCTAAGCATCACGGATCCTAACCTATGTCTAAAACAAATTAACTCTGTGGCACTTGAGGTTTGCTCAAGGCAAATTCCCTTAAGGAAAAGGAGACGATGTAAACTAGAAAGAGAGAGGCGCTCCCTATACAGGCAAAGGCAAAGAATAACAGAACGGCTACAAGAGGCCAATATATCTGAAATACGTTGGGAGACTGGTCAGAGAAATAGCAAAAATCGAACTAAAACTAAAAGAATCTTACAGGAATTAAGAAACGCAGGAAGAACTAAAAGCCATAAATGAAATTGAAAGAAACCCAAAGTATTTCTTTTCTTATGCCAAATCAAAGTCGAGAACAACATCCAGTATTGGGCCCCTACTTAAACGGGATGGGTCCTACACAGATGACAGCCGCTAACCAGACTGAAAGTCGAAGACCTAAATGATTTTTTTATGAGAGTGCCACAGAACTTGGTAGACGCAAGCCTGTCTGACATTAACCTGACGCCAAATGACTTCGAAAAGGCGATAAATGACATGCCCATGCACTGCGCCCCAGGCCAGACTCATGGAACTCCATGTTCATCAAGAACTGCAAAAGCCTCTATCATCTACCATCCTATGGAGAGGAAGCATGGACACTGGGGTCGTCCCGCAGTTACTAAAAACAACAGACATAGCCCCACTCCACAAAGGGGCAGTAAAGCACTGGCAAAGAACTACAGACCAATAGCGCTAACATCCCATATCATAAAAATCTTTGAAAGGGTTCTAAGAAGCAAGATCGCCACTCATCTACATACCCATCAGTTACACAAATCAGGACAGCATGGGTTTAGAGCAGGTCGCTCCTGTCTGTCCCAACTACTGGACCACTACGACAAGGTCCTTGATGCTCTAGAAGACAAACAGAATGCAGATGTTATATACACAGACTTTGCAAAAGCCTTCGACAAGTGTAACCATGGTGTAATATCACACAAAATGCATGATAAAGGAATAACAGGAAAAGTTTGCAGATGGATCTATAATTTCCTAACAAATAGAACACAAAGAGTAGTAGTCAACAGAGTAAAGTCTGAGGCGGCTATGGTGAAAAGCTCTGTTCCACAAGGCACAGTACTTGCTCCCATCTTGTTCCTCATCCTCATATCGGACATAGACAGGGATATAAACCACAGTGCCGTGTCTTCCTTTGCAGATGACACCCGAATCTGCATGCCAGCGTCCACCATTGAAGACACTGCAAGACTCCAAGCAGACACCAACCAAATCTTTAAATGGGCTGCAGAAAACAATATGAAGTTCAATGACGAGAAATTTCAATTACTCCGATATGGAAAACGTGAGGAAATTAAAAATTTCATCGGAGTATAAAACAAATTCCAACCACACAATAGAGCGAAAAACTAATGTCAAAGACCTGGGAGTGATTATGTCAGAGGATCTCACCTTCAAGGACCATAACAAAGTAGCAATCGCATCTGCTAGAAAAATGACAGGATGGATAATGAGAACCTTCAAAACCAGGGATGCCAAGCAAATGATGACACTCTTCAGGTCGCTTGTTCTATCTAGGCTGGAATATTGCTGCACACTAACTGCACTTTTCAAGGCAGGTGAAATTGCTGGCCTAGAAAATGTGCAGAGAACCTTCACAGCATGCATAACTGCATTAAACCACCTCAATTACTGGGAACGCTTGAAGTTCCTAAACCTGTACTCCCTAGAACGCAGGAGGGAGAGATACATTATTACATACACTTGGAAAATACTAGAGGGATTAGTACCAAACTTGCACATGAGAGTCACTTCCTATGAAAGCAAAAGACTCGGCAGACGATGCAACATCCCCCCAATGAAAAGCAGGGGTGCCACTAGCACGTTGAGAGACAACACAATAAGTGTCAGGGGGTCAAGACTGTTCAACTGCCTCCCAGCGAACGTAGGGGGGATTACCAATAGACCCCTGGCTGTCTTCAAGCAGGCACTGGACAGGCACCTAAAGTCGATACCTGACCAGCCGGGCTGTGGTTCGTATGTTGGACTGCGTGCGGCCAGCAGTAACAGCCTGGTTGATCAGGCCCTGATCCACCATGAGGCCTGGTCACAGACCGGGCCGCAGGGGCGTTGACCCCCGGAACTCTCTCCTGGTAACTCCAGGTAAGTCTGTCAGAAAGAGATCGGCCAGTTTCACCAATGTACTGAAGAGGACAGGAGGAACAAGAGATAGAGTAGACACCAGGAGCATCTATAGAGGGAGGGGAGGTATGAACTAGATTAGTGCGAAAAGTGTTAGTCTGGCGAAAGGTAAGTTTGATGTCTAAGGAACGGAGAGAGTTGTTGAGATTAGAGAGACAGGAAATGTAGGGAAGGCAGAGGACAGGAGAGTTCCCAGGACTAGATAGTTTGGGAGAGAAGAAAGTCTGTTTAGCACGTGAGAAGGCAGAGTCTGTGAAATGGGAAGGGTAGACAAGACGGGTAAATGAATCATGAAGAATGGAAATTTCTGAGTCAATGAACTGAGGATCACAAATGCGAAGAGCACGGAGAAAGTGTGACTGTAAATGTTCCAAGTCGGACCGAAACGTCGTGTATTGTTCCACTCACGGTATTGTCTTTTTGTTATTTACCTGGAGAGGGTTTCGGGGGTCAACGCCTCCGCGGATCGGTCTGAGACCAGGCCTCACACTGAATCATTGTCTGATCAACCAGGCTATTAGTGTTGAAGGTTTGAAGCGAATCAGATCTGGAGTTCACAAGTTATCGTATGAACAATAAAATCACAAGTTTTTCGATAAAAATGGCAAATTGCAACATTTACAGCCCAAAACTAATTCAATCCTTTTACCAAAAACCTCCAGCGATCTCCATGAAACTTTTATTGAAAGTTGAAATCTTTTTGTGAATAATAGTTCTAGAAATACCATGAAGATCGGTTTGAAAAGAAAGGAAAAGAATTCAATTCTATTTTTTTATGAGACAACAATTTTGCAAAATGATGGTAACACTGATAATGCAAAATGTCGAAAAAAAATTAATTGATTTTATAATAATTTAAAACCTAACGAAATCTATTAATTTGACTTACAAAAGAATCAAGAATTAGGTGAAAAAAAAAAATTATATATAATTTTTTGGTATCAAGGAAGATGCAAGGTAAAACAAAGATTCCTTAATATTTGATGTGAAAATCAAAGAATTCCATGCATAATTAGTTTTCTGGTCTTGAGTTAAAGTAAAATAACTTACATTTGAGAAACAACGAGGAAATGTGAAGCCATGCGGTGAGATAAGATTTTTATCGGAATTTGATCCCTAACCCCGGAGGGTTAGCCACCCAGGATAACCCAAGAAAGTCAGTGCGTCATCGAGGACTGTCTGTCTTATTTCCAATGGGGTCCTTCAATCTTGTCCCCCAGGATGCGACCCACACCAGTCGACTAACACCCAGGTACTTACTTGCTTTCTAGGAGAATGAGGACAGCATGCCCAATATTCCAATTGACCGGGGATCGAACCACGGACACAGTGTGTGATGCGAGAGCGTTGCCTACCAGGCCACAGGACACCCGGTCTTCCTGCTTAATAAGCTCCAGCTGCAGAGGCAACTTCTTACAACCTCGTCACCTTGAAAGATTTTTTTAAGTTACCCTCTGTATTATTCGTCGATTTTCTTTGTTGCTTGTGAATGAAAGAGAATGACAAATTACATACACTTCATGTACTCACCTAATTGTGGTTGGAGGGGTCGAGACTCAGCTCCTGGCCCCGCCTCTTCGCTGTCCGCTACTGGGTCTCTGCTCTCCCTGCGCCATGAGCTTTATCATACCTCTTCTTAAAGCTATGTATGGAACCTGCCTCCACTACATCGCTTCCCAAACTATTCCACTTCCCGACCACTCTGTGACTGAAGAAATACTTCCTAACATCCCTGTGATTCATCTGAGTCTTCAACTTCCAACTGTGTCCCCTTGTTGCTGTGTCCCCTCTCTGGAACATTCTGTCTGTCCACCTTGTGTGTGTGTGTGTATGTGTATGTGTTAGTTACCATTTTGTCCTAGGCACATGTCGATTAGACACTAGGCCTGTTGTATGTGTACTCACCTATTTGTACTCACCTATTTGTGGTTGCAGGGGTCGATTCATAGCTCCTGGCCCCCGCCTCTTCACTGATTGCTACTAGGTCCTCTCCCTGCTCCATGAGCTTTATCAAACCTAGTCTTAAAACTATGTATAGTTCCTGCCTCCACTACGTCACTTTCTAGGCTATTCCACTTCCTGACAACTCTATGACTGAAGAAATACTTCCTAACATCCCTTTGACTCATAGGAGTCTTCAACTTCCAATTGTGACCCCTTGTTTCTGTGTCCCCTCTCTGGAACATCTTGTCTCTGTCCACCTTATCTATTCCTCGCAGTATTTTATATGTCGTTATCATGTCTCCCCTAACCCTCCTGTCCTCTAGTGTCGTCAGGCCGATTTCCCTTAACCTTTCTTCGTAGGACAATCCCTTAGCTCTGGGACTAGTCTTGTTGCAAACCTTTGCACTTTCTCTAATTTCTTGACGTGCTTGACCAGGTGTGGGTTCCAAACTGGTGCTGCATACTCCAGTTTTCGCCCCGTCGGGAATTGAACCCGGGCCCTCCGTGAAGGCAGGTCCTTCACATTCCATCCCACTAACAGAATATTTGTTCAACCTAATTTTCAATGCTACCCAAGAAATAAGCTTTGATAATTTTATTTACTCATGTGCAATTCCCACTCAAATCCAACCCCTTTCACTCATGAATTTATCCAACCTAAATTTAAAACTACCCAAGGTCCTTGCTTCAATAACCCTACTAGGCAGACTGTTCCACTCATCAACTACCCTATTTCCAAACCAATACTTTCCTATATCCTTTCTAAATCTAAACTTATCTAACTTGAATCCATTATTGCGGGTTCTCTCTGGAGAGATACCCTCAAGACCTTATTTATATCCCCTTTGTTAATACCCATTTTCCACTTGTATACCTCGATCATGTCTCCAATCATTCTACGTCTTACAAGTGAATGTAATTTAAGTTTCTTCAATCTTTCTTCGCAAGGAAGATTTCTAATGCTATGTATTAATTTAGTCATTCTACGCTGAATGTTTTCTAACGAATTTATGTCCATTCTGTAATATGGAGACCAGAACTGGAGCTGGCGTAATCTAGGTGAGGCCTTACTAATGATGTATAAAGCTGTAATATAACCTCTGGACTTCTGTTGCTAACACTTCTTGATATAAATCCCAGTAATCTATTTGCCTTATTACGTACGCTTAGGCATTGCTGTCTTGGTTTAAGGTTGCTGCTTACCATCACCCCAAGTCCTTCTCGCAATCAGTATGGCTAAGTTCTACATTATTTAACTTATAAGTGCTTGGGTTATGGACACTCCCGAGCTTTAGAACTTTGCATTTATCTACATTGAACTGCATCTGCCATTTTTCTGACCAGGAATTGAGTTTGTCTAAATCCTCCTGAAGTTCACTGACATCTACGTCTGAATCGATTATCCTACCTATCTTCGTGTCATCAGCGAATTTGCTCATATCACTAGAAATTCCCTCGTCAAAGTCATTTATATATATATTATAAACAACAACGGGCCCAAAACCGATCCCTGAGGAACGCCACTTGTTACAGATCCCCACTCCGATTTGACCCCATTTATGCACACCCTCTGCTTCCTATTGGTGAGCCATGACTCGATCCATGACAACACTTTTCCCCCAATGCCATGAGCAGCCACTTTTTAACAGTCTCTGATGTGGTACTCTATCAAAAGCCTTACTAAAATCCAAATAAACAATATCGAATTCTTTATCATGATCAACTGCCTCAAAAGCCTTACTGAAAAAAGTTAATAAATTAGTTAGGCAGGAACGGCCCCTGGTGAATCCATGCTGAGTATCATTAATCAAATTATGCCTATCAAGATGGCTTCTTATGTTATCAGCTATAATCGACTCTAATAATTTGCCTACAATTGATGTTAGACTTATTGGGCGGTAATTTGATGGTAACGACTTGTCCCCTGCTTTAAAAATAGGAATTACATTAGCCATCTTCCACGTATCAGACACTACACCTGTTTGAAGAGATAGGTTAAAAATGTTAGTTAAGGGTTCACAGAGTTCCATTTTGCATTCCTTAAGAACCCTTGAAAAAAGCTCATCAGGACCTGGCAATTTATTTTGCTTCAAACGGTCTATCTGTTTGATAACCATTTCACTAGTGACTGTGATACTACATAATTTATCTTCTTCAGGCCCACTAAAATACCTAGTTCTTGGGATATTATTAGTGTCTTCCTGAGTGAAAACCGAGAGAAAATAATTATTAAAGATAGAGCACATTTCATTCTCTTTGTCAGTAAGATACCCATCATTATTTTTAAGAGGACCTATCTTATCTCTAACTTTTGTTCTATACACTTTATTTTTAAGAGGACCTATCTTATCTCTAACTTTTGTTCTATAGTGGTCCAGTAGTTGTGAGAGGTAGGATCGACCTGCTCTGAACCTATGCTGCTCTGGATTGTGTAATTGTTGGGAATCCAAGTGGTTCACAGTCATGTTTCTTAGTACTCTTTCAAAGATTTTTATGAAGTAGGACGTTAGAGCTATTGCTCTACAGTTCTTAGCTAATGCTTCGCTGCCACCTTTATGGAGTGGGGCTATATCTGTTGTTTATAGTGACTTGAATTTCACCCGTGTCAATGCTTCTTCTCCATAGTATACTTAGGGCACGCGAAAGGGGTTTCTTGCAGTTCTTAGAACATAAGAAAGGAGGAACACTGCAGCAGGCCTGTTGGCCCATACTAGGCATGTCCTTCACATTCCATCCCACTAACAGAATATTTGCAAATATTCAATGCTACCCAAGAAATAAGCTTTGATAATTCTATTTACTCATTTGCGAGTCCCACTCAAATCCAACCCCTCTCACTCATGAATTTATCCAACCTAAATTTGAAACTACCCAAGGTCCTTGCTTCAATAACCCTACTAGGCAGACTGTTCCAATCATCAACTACCCTATTTCCAAACCAATTCTTTTCTATATCCTTTCTAAATCTAAACTTATCTAATTTGAATCCATTATTGCGGGTTCTCTCTTGGAGAGATATCCTCAAGACCTTATTTATATCCCCTTTGTTAATACCCATTTTCCACTTGTATACCTCGATCATGTCTCCCCTCATTATTCGTCTTACAAGTGAATGTAATTTTAGGGTCTTCAATCTTTCTTCATACGGAAGATTTCTAATGCTATGTATTAATTTAGTCATTCTACGCTGAATTTTTTTCTAACGAATTAATATCCATTCTATAATATGGAGACCAGAACTGAGCTGCATAATCTAGGTGAGGCCTTACTAACGATGTATAAAGCTGTAATATAACCTCTGGACTTCTGTTGCTTACCATAAGCCCCAAGTCCTTTTCGCAATCTGTATGGCTAAGTTCTACTTTATTTAACTTATAAGTGCTTGGGTTATGGACACTCCCGAGCTTCAGAACCTTGCATTTATCTACATTGAACTGCATCTGCCACTTTTCTGACCAGGAATTGAGTTTGTTTAAATCCTCCTGAAGTTCCCTGACATCTACGTTTGAATCAATTATCCTACCTGTCTTCGTATCATCGGCGAATTTGCTCATATCACTAGTAATTCCCTCATCAAGGTCATTGATATATATTATAAACAACAGCGGGGGTTATGGTAAGCAGCAACTTTAAACTAAGACAGCAATGCCTAAGCGTACGTAATAAGGAACACCACTTGATACAGATCCCCACTCGGATTTAACCCCATTTATGCACACGCTCTGCTTCCTATTGGTGAGCCATGACTCGATCCATGACAGCACTTTTCCCCCAATGCCATGAGCTGCCACTTTCTTTAAAAGTCTCTGGTGCGGTACTCTATCAAAAGCCTTACTAAAATCTAAATAAACAATATCAAATTCTTTATCGTGATCAACAGCCTCAAAAACTTTACTAAAGAAGGTTAATAAATTAGATAGGCAGGAACGGCCCCTCGTGAATCCATGCTGAGTATCATTAATCAAATTATGGTTATCTAGATGGCTTCTAATAATATCAGCTATAATTGACTCTTAACCAGCAAATAGTAGAGCCCACAAGATTAGAGAATACGCTGGACCTCATCTTCACCAACAATGATGATCTGATACGAAATGTCATCATATCAAAAACAATATACTCAGATCACAACATAATAGAGGTCCAGACATGCATGCGGGGAGCCCCAGATCAACAAAATGTGATCAGCTGTGAGGGAGCTTTCTCCAAATTCAACTTCAATAACAAAACATAAGGTGGGACCAAGTAAACCAAGTCCTAAATGATATAAACTGGAAGATTGCCTAAGCATCACGGATCCCAAACTATGTCTAGCACAAATTAACTCCTGTGGTACTTGAGGTTTGC
>WNWK01016507.1:0-44743 GCA_009830355.1 Cherax destructor
AATTTTTAAAAAATCCCATTAAAAATCTATGAAAACAAAATTTTTAAGAATATTCATATTTTTCAAATCGAAATATTAAGACTAGAAAAAGTGTTTAATGCTTTTATTGCATATTTTTGAAGCTAACTGGTTTGAGTGCTTTAACTGTTAAATAGAATTTTACTAAAATTAAATTTAAGAAAAGAAGCTAAATTTTATGAAATTATTTTGGAAGCTATGCTAAATGTTAATTTTTATTCTGAAAATACTTTATGAAATCTTGAAAATGAAATGTTCTTAAAAATCATAAAATACGTTTAAAGCATTTTAGAATCATTTATAATTATACATATTTTTATAGCATTAATATTTATTAATATTCATTTTTAAATCCCTTAAAAATCTAAAATAATATTTTATAATATTTCATATTATTTCAAAATATAAACATAAAATCAAAATGTTAAAGTTTTTTGATATTCATTGAGCTTTAGTCTTTTCTGCAATTTTTAGCTAAAAACTAGATTTAAACTTAAAAAATTTATCAATTAAATTTATGAAAAAAGCAAAATTTATGATTTTCAGAAGGACTATAGGTTTTATCTAAAATAGTTCAGAAACTGAAAATGCCTAATGTCAAATAATAAATAGTTTTATAGATTAATAAATTATTTATATTAAAAATCATAAACTATAAAATCAATATTTTTAGAAACTTAAATCAGAAATGTAAATCGATTTTTATTTAGTTTTAACGTTAGTTTTCAACTATTTAGTAAAACGATTCAACTTTTAAATGAATTACTGAATTGAAATTTATGGAATAAATTTTTATTTTTAGAAGCTACTATAGATTTTATCTAAATATTTTCAGAAAATCTTGAAAATGCTATCTCAAATGCAATAAAATGTTTTAGCATTTAATATTATAATTATTTACATATTTTAAAAATCCCATTAAAAATCTATAATCATTTATAAATATTTATTATGAAATAAGAAAATTAAAGCAGAAAATAATATTTTATTGTATTTGACGTTTAACGTTTATGTTTTCTGCAAATATTTAGTAAATACTTAGATTATCAACTTAAATAGAATTTCTACTGAATTGAAATTTATGAAAGAAGAAATTTTATGATTTTTGAAGACTTAGGTATTTTATAAAATGTGAAACTTGAAAATGATCTAAATGCATAAAATCAGTTTTATAGCATTTTTGAATATTTATTAATTATTTACATATTTTTAAAAATCCATTAAAAATCTATAAAAATCAATATTTTATAGAATATTTCATATTATTTTCAAAAATACATGAAACATTAAAAAGTCAGAAAAATGTGCTAAAATCGTATTTTATTGCATATTTCGACGTTTTAGAGCGGTTTCAGTGCTTTTCTGCAAAACTCATTTTTAGCTAAAATACTTAGATTATCACACTTTTAAATAAATTTCTACTGCAATTGAAATTTATGGGAAAAGTAAGCAATATTTTATGATTTTCTTTTATGAAGCTTACTGATAAGTATATTTTATCTAAAAAAATAGTTTTTCAGAAAATCCTTGAAAATGCCTTGAATCTCAAAAAATGCAATAAAATCAAAGTTTTATAGCATTTTTGAATATTTATAATTATTTACATATTTTAAAAATCCCATTAAAAATCTATAAAATCAATATTTTTATAGAATATTTCATATTATTTTCGAAAAATACATGAAACATAAAAAGCTCAAAAAATGTGCTAAAATCGTATTTTATTGCATATTTCGACGTTTTAGAGCGGTTTGAGTGCTTTTCTGGCAAACTAATTTTTAGCTAAAATACTTAGATTATCAAACTTTTAAATAGAATTTCTACTGCAATTTAAATTTATGGGTAAAGTAAGCAAAATTTTATGATTTTCTTTTAGGAAGCTTACTCATAGGTGTATTTTATCTAAAAAATAGTTTCAGAAAATCCGTGAAAATGCCTTAAATCGTCAAAAATATCAATAAAATCAAGTTTTATAGCATTTTTGAATATTTATTAATTATTTACATATTTTTAAAAAATCCCATTAAAATTATAAAATCAATATTTATAAATATTTCATATTATTTGAAAATACAGAAAACATTAAAAGCTCAGAAAAATGTGCTAAAATCGTATTTTATGGCATATTTCGACGTTTTAGACGGTTTAGTGCTTTTCTCCAAAACTCATTTTTAGCTAAATACTAGATTATCACACTTTTAAATAGAATTTCTACTGCAATTGAAATTTATGGGAAAAGTAAGCAATATTTTATGATTTTCTTTTATGAAGCTTACTGATAAGTATATTTTTTCTAAAAAATAGTTTTCAGAAAATCTTGAAAATGCCTTGAATCTTCAAAAATGCAATAAAATCAAGTTTTATAGCATTTTTGAATATTTATTAATTATTTACATATTTTAAAAATCCCATTAAAAATCTATAAAAATCAATATTTTTATAGAATATTTATATTATTTTCGAAAAATACATGAAACATTAAAAAGCTCAGAAAAATGTCTAAAATCGTATTTTATTGCATATTTCGACGTTTTAGAGCGGTTTGAGTGCTTTTCTGGCAAAACTCATTTTTAGCTAAAATACTTAGATTATCAACTTTAAATAGAATTTCTACTGCAATTGAAATTTATGGGAAAAGTAAGAAAATTTTATGATTTTCTTTTGGAAGCTTACTATAGGTATATTTTATCTAAAAAAATAGTGTTTTCAGATAATCCTTGAAAATGCCTTAAATCGTCAAAAAATGCAATAAAATCAAGTTTTTTAGCATTTTTTAATATTTAATAATTATTTACATATTTAAAAAATATCCTATTAAAAATCTATAAAAATCAATATTAATTTAGAATATTTCATATTATTTTCCAAAAATACATGAAACATTAAAAAGTTCAGAAAAATGTGCTAAAATCGTATTTTATTGCATATTTCGACGTTTTACAGCAGTTTGAGTGCTTCTCTGGAAAATTTCATTTTTTAGCTAAAATACTTAGATTATTACACTTTTAAATAGAATTTCTACTGCAATTTAAATTTATGGGAAAAGTAAGCAAAATTTTATGATTTTCTTTTAGGAAGCTTACTCATAGGTGTATTTTATCTAAAAAATAGTTTTCAGAAAATCCTTGAAAATGCCTTAAATCGTCAAAAAATGCAATAAAATCAAGTTTTATAGTGTCAGGGAAACGCCTTCCCCTGAACAAAATATTGATGGAAAAAATTAATAAATAATAGTAAACCGAAGGATATATATAATAAGATGGTTTTTTTCTGGATTTTAATATAAAATTAAATAGAAATAAAAAAGAAATATATCCGTTGTGGTTCAGGTCTGTTGGTGAGACATTAGGTAATAACCGGAGAGGGGGAGAATAGATGATGGTTGTCTCTCTCTAGGTGGTATGTCTCCGGAGTAGATGGTGAATCTCCTGGGACCACTACCACACTGTAGGTATCCAAAGGGAGATGAGATCTTCAGCAACACCCTCTAACGCACACAAGTGGAATTCCCGTTAAGTCCAGGGAAATCTTGCTCGTAAATCATGCGTCTGTCCTGGAGAACCAGTCCAGCGGCAGAGCTGATTCGGAGAAGAGTGAAGGTGAAGTGACTTTCCTCCCAACCGACACCAGGTAAGTCATACTACCAGGTAGAAAGTTAAAACCTCAGAAAACCGGGAACAGAGTTTAGCCCCAGCCCGCTAGATGGTAGTGCTGGCTGTAACTCGTTAATAATGCCCCGGCTGACTGAACAAAAGTTACCTTATTTACACCACTTTTCCTCAATGCATTTTCGAATATTTATTAATTATTTACATATTTTTAAAATCCCATTAAAAATCTATAAAAATAATATTTTTATAGAATATTTCATATTATTTTCAAAAATACATGAAACACTAAAAGCTCAGAAAATGTGCTAAAATTGCATTTTTTGCATATTTCGACTTTTGACCGTTTGAGTACTTTTCTGACAAAACTCATTTTAGCTAAAATACGTAGATTTTCAAACTTTTAAATAAAATTTCTACTGCAATTGAAATTTATGGGAAAAAAAGCAAAATTTTATGATTTTCTTTTAGAAGCTTACTCATAGGTATTTTATCTAAAATAGTTTTCAGAAAATCCTTGAAAATGCCTGAATCGTCAAATGCAATAAAATACGTTTTATACATTTTTAATTTTAAAATTATTTACATATTTTTAAAAAATCATTAAAATCTATAAAATCAATATTTTTTAGAATATTTCATATTATTTTCAAATACATGAAACATTAAAAGCTCAGAAAATGTTAAAATGATTTTTTGCATATTTGACTTAGACGTTAGTGCTTTCTGCAAAACTCATTTAGCTAATACTAGATTTCAAACTTTTAAATAAATTTCTGCAATTGAAATTTATGGAAAAGTAGAAATTTTATATTTTTTAGGAAGCTTACTCATGGTATATTTATCTAAAAAATGTTTTCAGAAAATCCTTGAATGCCAAATCGTCAAATGCAATAAAATAAGTTTTATACATTTTTAATATTTAAATTATTTACATATTTTAAAATCCATTAAAATCTATAAAAATCAATATTTTATAGAATATTTATATTATTTTCAAAAATACAGAAACATTAAAGCTCAGAAAATTGCTAAAATGTATTTATTGCATATTTCGACGTTTAGACCGTTTGAGTCTTTTCTGCAAACTCATTTAGCTAAAATCTAGATTTCAAACTTTTAAATAAATTTCTACATTGAAATTTATGAAAAGAATTTTTTTTTGAGCTTATATGTTATTTATAAATGTTTAGAAAACTGAAAATCTTAATCGTCAAAAATGCAATAAAATCAAGTTTTTAGCATTTTTAATATTTAATAATTATTTACATATTTAAAAAATATCCTATTAAAAATCTATAAAAATCAATATTAATTTAGAATATTTCATATTATTTTCCAAAAATACATGAAACATTAAAAAGCTCAGAAAAATGTGCTAAAATCGTATTTTATTGCATATTTCGACGTTTTACAGCAGTTTGAGTGCTTCTCTGGAAAATTTCATTTTTAGCTAAAATACTTAGATTATTACACTTTTAAATAGAATTTCTACTGCAATTTAAATTTATGGGAAAAGTAAGCAAAATTTTATGATTTTCTTTTAGGAAGCTTACTCATAGGTGTATTTTATCTAAAAAATAGTTTTCAGAAAATCCTTGAAAATGCCTTAAATCGTCAAAAAATGCAATAAAATCAAGTTTTATAGTGTCAGGGAAACGCCTTCCCTGAACAAAATATTGATGGAAAAATTAATAAATAATAGTAAACCGAAGGATATATATAATAAGATGGTTTTTTTCTGGATTTTAATATAAAATTAAATAGAAATAAAAAAGAAATATATCCGTTGTGGTTCAGGTCTGTTGGTGAGACATTAGGTAATAACCGGAGAGGGAGAATAGATGATGGTTGTCTCTCTAGGTGGTATGTCTCGAGTAGATGGTGAATCTCCTGGGACCACTACCACACTGTAGGTATCCAAGGAGATGAGATCTTCAGCAACACCTCTAACGCACACAAGTGGAATTCCGTTAAGTCCAAGGAAATCTTGCTCGTAAATCATGCGTCTGTCCTGGAGAACCAGTCCAGCGGCAGAGCTGATTCGGAGAAGAGTGAAGGTGAAGTGACTTTCCACTCCCCAACCGACACCAGGTAAGAGTCATACTACCAGGAGTAGAAAGTTAAAACCCTCAGAAAACCGGGAACAAGAGTTTAGCCCCAGCCCGCTAGATGGTAGTGCTGGCTGTAACTCGTTAATAATGCTCCCGGCTGACTGAACAAAAGTTACCTTATTTACAACCACTTTTCCCTCACATATAGCATTTTCGAATATTTATTAATTATTTACATATTTTTAAAAAATCCCATTAAAAATCTATAAAAAATAATATTTTTATAGAATATTTCATATTATTTTCAAAAAATACATGAAACACTAAAAAGCTCAGAAAAATGTGCTAAAATTGCATTTTGTTGCATATTTCGACGTTTTAGAGCCGTTTGAGTACTTTTCTGACAAAACTCATTTTTTAGCTAAAATACGTAGATTTTCAAACTTTTAAATAAAATTTCTACTGCAATTGAAATTTATGGGAAAAGAAAGCAAAATTTTATGATTTTCTTTTAGGAAGCTTACTCATAGGTATATTTTATCTAAAAAAAATAGTTTTTCAGAAAATCCTTGAAAATGTCTTGAATCGTCAAAAAATGCAATAAAATAACGTTTTATAGCATTTTTAAATATTTAAAAATTATTTACATATTTTTAAAAAATCCATTAAAAATCTATAAAAATCAATATTTTTATAGAATATTTCATATTATTTTCCAAAAATACATGAAACATTAAAAAGCTCAGAAAAATGTGCTAAAATCGTATTTTATTGCATATTTCGACGATTTAGACTGGTTTGAGTGCTTTTCTGGCAAAACTCATTTTTAGCTAAAATACTTAGATTATCACACTTTTAAATAAATTTCTACTGCAATTGAAATTTATGGGAAAAGTAGGGAAAATTTTAAAATTTTATGATTTTCTTTTAGGAAGCTACTCATAGGTGATTTTATCTAAAAATGTTTTCAGAAAATCCTTGAAAATGCTTAAACGTCAAAAATGATAAAACGTTTTATAGCATTTTGAATATTTATTAATTATTTACATATTTTAAAAATCCATTAAAATCTATAAAATCAATATTTTTAGAATATTTCAATTATTTTCGAAAATACATAAACATTAAAAGCTCAGAAAATGGCTAAAATCATTTTATTGCATATTTCGACGTTTTAGAGCGTTTGAGTGTTTTCTGCAAAACTCATTTTTACTAAAATACTTAGATTATCAAATTTAAATAAATTTCTACTGCAATTGAAATTTATGGAAAAGTAAGCAAAATTTATGATTTTCTTTTAGAAGTTACTATAGGTATTTTATCTAAAAATAGTTTTCAGAAAACCTTGAAAATGCTTAATCGTCAAATGCAATAAATCAGTTTTATAGCATTTTTGAATATTTATAATTATTTACATATTTTAAAAATCCCATTAAAATCTATAAAATCAATATTTTATAGAATATTTATTATTTTCGAAAATACATGAAAATTAAAACTCAGAAAAAGGCTAAATTGATTTTATGCATATTTCGACGTTTTAAGCGGTTTGAGTGCTTTTCTGCAAAACTCATTTTTAGCTAAAATATGATTATCAACTTTAAATAGAATTTCTACTGCAATTAAATTTATGGAAAAGTAAGCAAAATTTATATTTCTTTAGGAATACTAAGTATTTTTATAAAAATTTTTCAGAAAATCCTTGAAAATGCTTAAATTCAAAATGCAATAAACGTTTATAGCATTTTAATATTTATAATTATTTACATATTTTAAAAATCCATTAAAATCTATAAAATCAATATTTTTAGAATATTTCATATTATTTTCAAAAATACATGAAACATTAAAAGCTAGAAAATGCTAAAATTATTTTATGCATATTTCGATTTTAGACGGTTTGAGTGCTTTTCTGACAAAACTCATTTTTAGCTAAAATACTTAGATTTCAAACTTTTAAATAAATTCTACTGCAATTGAAATTTATGGAAAAGTAGCAAAATTATGATTTTCTTTAGGAAGCTTACTCATAGTGATTTTATTAAAAATATTTTTCAAAAATCCTTGAAAATGCCTTAAATCGTCAAAAATGCAATAAAATAAGTTTTAAGCATTTTAATATTTATAATTATTTAATATTTTAAAAATCCCATTAAAATCTATAAAATCAATATTTTATAGAATATTCAATTATTTTCGAAAATACATGAACATTAAAACTCAGAAAAATGTGCTAAAATGATTTATTGCATATTTCGACGTTTTAGAGCGGTTTGAGTGTTTTTGGCAAAACTCATTTTTATAAATATTAGATTTCAACTTTTAAAAGAATTTCTACTGCAATTGAAATTTATGAAAAGTAAGCAAATTTTAGAAAATGTCTTAAATCGTAAAAATGCAATAAAATAAGTTTTAAGCATTTTAATATTTTATTATTTACATTTTTAAAAATCCATTAAAATCTATAAAATCAATATTTTTAGAATATTTAATTATTTCGAAAATACGAAACATTAAAAGCTCAGAAAATGGCCTAAATGCATTTTATGGCATATTACGTTTAAGTTTGAGTTTTTCTGCAAACCATTTGTAAAATAAATTTTCAAACTTTTAAATAATTTCTACTGCAATTAAATTTATGGAAAGAGAAAATTTTATAAAAATAGTTTTCAGAAAATCCTTGAAAATGCCTTAAATCGTCAAAAAATGCAATAAAATCAAGTTTTATAGCATTTTTGAATATTTATTAATTATTTACATATTTTAAAAAAAATACCATTAAAAATCTATAAAAATCAATATTTTTATAGAATATTTCATATTATTTTCGAATAATACATGAAACATTAGAAAGCTCAGAAAAATGTGCTAAAATCGTATTTTATTGCATATTTCGACGTTTTAGAGCGGTTTGAGTGCTTTTCTGGAAAAACTCATTTTTTAGCTATTAAAATATTTAGATTATCACACTTTTAAATAGAATTTCTACTGCAATTGAAATTTATGGGAAAAGTAAGCAAAATTTTATGATTTTCTTTTAGGAAGCTTAACGTTTTATAGCATTTTTGAATATTTATAAATTATTTACATATTTTTAAAAAATCCTATTAAAACTCTATAAAAATCAATATTAATTTAGAATATTTTATATTATTTTCCAAAAATACATGAAACATTAAAAAGCTCAAAAACATGGCCTAAAATTGCATTTTATATCATATTTCGACGTTTTAGAGCGGTTTGAGTGCTTTTCTGACAAAACTCATTTTTTAGCTAAAATACGTAGATTTTCAAACTTTTAAATAGAATTTCTACTGCAATTGAAATTTATGGGAAAAGAAAGCAAAATTTTGTGATTTTCTTTTAGGAATCTTACTCATAGGTGTATTTTATCTAAAAAAAATAATTATCAGAAAATCCTTGAAAATGCCATGAATCGTCTAAAAATGCAATAAAATCAATTTTTATAGCCTTTTTCAATATTTATTAATTATTTACATATTTTTAAAAAATCCTATAAAAAATCTATAAAAATAAATATTTTTATTGAATATTTCATATTATTTTCGAAAAATACATGAAACATGGAAAAGCTCAGAAAAATGTGCTAAAATCGTATTTTATTACATATTTCGACGTTTTAGAGCGGTTTCAGTGCTTTTCTGGCAAAACTTATTATTTCGCTAAAATAAAGTTACGTTCCTGGGAGCCTCCAAAAAGCCAAACAACTTTTTTTAGACCAACAGATCTTACAAAAATAAAAGTGAATATGTAATTGTAGTTCATTACCGTGATGTATTTATGTTGTTTTTACTGCTTAAGACTACAAATGTAACAGAAATAATAGTATTTCTTACCTTAACCCTTTGGGAGTAGCTAGGCCCTCTCCCAAACTCGTTCTGAGGGTCGCAAATTTTTCGGGAAAAATAAAATTCTTATGAACTGATAGAGAATATTTTTCCGATCATAACACCACCAAAATTATGAAATTTGATGGAAAACTAACAGAATTATGCTCTCGCGAAGTTAGCGGTATCGAAGACAAATTTACGCATCGGCGATTTCGCCCACTTTGAGCCCTATTTTCGGCAAATTCCAATGTTTCAGTCAACTAAAATTATAGCTAGTATTTCTCTAGAATTCCATTTGTTCTATCAATTGAGCATAAGAAACCGCCAATTACCAATTTCAACTACCCAACAAGGTGGTCAGGAATTGGCAATTTGGCCAATTTCACTAAAATTTCAAAAGATGCCAATTTCAAAATAGTGTCCAGATTAAACGACACACACACATTCCTGGCACTCAAATAACATTTTATATGTTCATTGTTAAAATCTCCAGGCCCCTCTTACATTACTTTTGCTTTCCATTTTGAATTTTTATTCTCACAAAAAATAAAAGATTTACTGTTATGTATACAACTGCATCATTGTAAAAATGGTATAATTAATATCAACACACTTGAGCAAGAATATTAGACTAGCCAGTTTATGTGTATTGGACGAATAGCGTGCTTTGTTTACTCTTGAACATCAGCAAAAATCGAACATTTTCGCTACTTTGCTCTCAGTTTCATGGTACTTGTCATCGTGAAACTAGTCCCAATTATCTCCATTTCTATAATATATCATTCATTCTATCAAATGAGACTAAGAAAACGAGAATACAAGCATAAATACTATAGAAAAATAGACTGCAAAGTCGCTGTTTTAAACCAAAATACGGTCAGACTTTTTTTTCTCATTATGCACTGTGGGGTGCATTATTTTTTTTATACTGCGCACACTGACTGCACAGACCCATACTCTCACATCTAGGCCTACCAGCCTGTTTCCACTTGATTTGAGGGCGCTAGAATTTAACCGTACTAGCGTCGAAAACCCGTGTGTAAGACTACGGTGAAACCCTGAAAGGGTTAAATTGTGGGTGCTGGTGTTTGTGGATGATTGTGAAGAGAGTGGAGAGTTATGCTGTGGCTCTACTGGACTGAGGTGGATGGTAGAGGTTCTGGAACTGAAGTTGATGGTTGTACTGTCTAACTTTAAGTCATTCAGTAAGTCAGTCAAGTCATTCAGTAAGTCACTCAGTAAGTCAGTCAAGCCATTCAGTAAGTCAGTCAAGTCATTCAGTAAGTCACTCAGTAAGTCAGTCAAGCCATTCAGTAAGTCAGTCAAGTCATTCAGTAAGTCAGTCAAGTCATTCAGTAATTCAGTCAAGCCATTCAGTAAGTCAGTCAAGTCATTCAGTAAGTCAGTCAAGCCATTCAGTAAGTCAGTCAAGCCATTCAGTAAGTCAGTCAAGTCATTCAGTAAGTGAGTCAAGTCATTCAGTAAGTCAGTCAAGCCATTCAGTAAGTCAGTCAAGTCATTCAGTAAGTCAGTCAAGATATTCAGTAAGTCAGTCAAGCCATTCAGTAAGTCAGTCAAGCCATTCAGTAAGTCAGTCAAGCCATTCAGTAAGTCAGTCAAGTCATTCAGTAAGTCACTCAGTAAGTCAGTCAAGCCATTCAGTAAGTCAATCAGTAAGTTAGTCAAGTCATTCAGTAAGTCAGTCAAGTCATTCAGTAAGTCAGTCGTCATTCAGTAAGTCAGTCAAGTCATTCAGTAAGTCAATCAATTCATTCAGTAAGTCAGTCAAGTCATTCAATAAGTCATGCCATTCAGTAAGTCAGTCAAGCCATTCAGTAAGTCAGTCAAGGCATTCAGTAAGTCAGTCAAGATATTCAGTAAGTCAGTCAAGCCATTCATTAAGTCAGTCAAGCCATTCAGTAAGTCAGTCAAGGCATTCAGTAAGTCAGACAAGCCATTCAGTAAGTCAGACAAGCCATTCAGAAAGTCAGACAAGCCATTCAGTAAGTCAGTCAAGTCATTCAGTAAGTCAGCCAAGTGATTCAGTAAGTCACTCAAGTCATTCAGTAAGTCAGTCAAGTCATTTAGCAAGTCAGTCAAGTCATTCAGTAAGTCAGTCAAGTCATTCAGTAAGTCACTCAGTAAGTCAGTCAAGTCATTCAGTAAGTCAGTCAAGCTATTCAATAAGTCAGTCAAGCCATTCAGTAAGACAGTCAAGCCATTCAGCAAGTCAGTCAAGCCATTCAGTAAGTCAGTCAAGCCATTCAGTAAGTCAGTCAAACCATTTAGTAAGTCAGTCAAGTCATTCAGTAAGTCAGTCAAGTCATTCAATAAGTCACTCAGTAAGTCAGTCAAGTCATTCAGTAAGTCAGTCAAGTCATTCAGTAAGTCAGTCAAGTCATTCAGTAAGTCAGTCAAGCCATTCAGTAAGTCAGTCAAGACTTTCTAATCCTGGGTGGCTAACACTCCGGGGTTAAAAATTCGAAGAAATCTTATCTTATCTTATCTTACCTGGGGTATAACTGGAGTATACATGAAGTATATTTAAAGGATACCTTGAGTATACCATGAATATACATGGATCATACATGGTGGATACCTATTACATATCTGAAGAATACCTAGAATATACCTCAAGGATACCTAGATTATACCTGGAGTATTCATACAGTATTCCTGGAGAATACCTGGAAGATACCAGAGGTATAATTGGATTATGCCTAGAGGATACCTGGAGTATACTAGAGTATGCCTGAGTATACCTAGTGGATACGTGGAGTGTACCTGAGGATACCTGGATGATACCTAGGGTATACCTGGACTATACTTAAGTATTCCTGGAGAATACCTAAGTATACCTGGAGAATACCTAAGTATACCTAAAATATACCTGGATTATACCCAGTGTATACCTGGAGTATACAAGTATACCTACAGTAAACATTGAGAATACATGGAGTATACCTAGGGTATATCTGGAGTATACTTAGGGTATATCTGGAGTATACCTAGAGTATCCCTGGAGTATACCTAGAGTATACCCAGAGTATCCCTGGAGTATACCTAGAGTATACCTAGAGTAAATCTGGAGTATATCTGATGTAAACTTACAGAATACCTAAAAAATATCTGGAGTATACCAGGAAAATACCTAGAGTATACCTGAAGAGTGTTCCAGTGGTCAACATCCCCCCCAGGGACTGGTCAGTGACCAGTCTTGGTGGTGGTGTTGGATCAGGACCTGATCAACCAGGCTGTTACTGCCGGCCACACCTACACCAACGTACGAACCATAACCCACTTTTTAATAAAATAAAAAAAAATATTTAGAAGTAAAAAAAATGAAGAAAAATAAGATTAAAAATAAAAAAAAAAAATATATAATTATCCAAAAGAAGAAAACTAAAATGAGAAAATAAAAAAAGACATTAAAAAACAAACTGACAAAACAAATAAAACAAAAACTTGCGAATAAAGACAAATAAAATATAGTTCCTAAGTAATTAGGTATCACCACTACTGACATATTATCACCACTACCAGCATTATCATTTATCACCACTACCAGCATATCATTTATCACCACTACTGATCATTTATCACTACCACACATCTTTATCACCACTACCAGCATCATCATTTATCACCACTATCACATATCATTTATCACCACTACCAGCACATCATATTATCACCACTACCACACATCATTTATCACCACTACCAGCACATCATTTATCAACACTACCAGCACATCATTTATCACCACTACCAGCACATCATTTATCACCACTACCAGCACATCATTTATCACCACTACCAGCACATCATTTATCACCACTACCAGCACATCATTTATCACCACTACCAGCACATCATTTATCACCACTACCAGCACATCATTTATCATCACTACCAGCACATCATTTATCACCACTACCAGCACATCATTTATCACCACTACCAGCACATCATTTATCACCACTACCAGCACATCATTTATCATCACTACCAGCACATCATTTATCACCACTACCAGCACATCATTTATCACCACTACCAGCACATCATTTATCACCACTACCAGCACATCATTTATCACCACTACCAGCACATCATATATCACCACTACCAGCACATCATTTATCACCACTACCAGCACATCATTTATCACCACTACCAGCATCATTTATCACCACTCCAGCACATCATTTATCACCACTTCCAGCACATCATTTATCACCACTACCAGCACATCATTTATCATCACTACCAGCACATCATTTATCAACACTACCAGTACAGCATTTATCACCACTACCAGCACATCATTTATCACTACTACAAGCAGATCATTTATCATCACTACCAGCACATCATTTATCAACACTACCAGCACATCATTTATCACCACTACCAGCACATCATTTATCACTACTACAAGCAGATCATTTATCATCACTACCAGTACTTCAGTTATCTCCTCTTCTTGTATGTAATCAGTATTGATAATGTCTTTTCCAAGCCACCCTAGAGGTAGACATCAAGGCTCGTTTTTTTATAGTGGTGTCCCCGGTAGGCCTAGTCCACTCTTCTCTCAGCTGATGCTCAACTTCTCAACAGCTGTAAGCTTGAAGGAAGGGCTTAGCTTCTTCCTCAAGCTGAATCAAGGCCTTATCAATTTCTTTCTTCCGTTCCTGAAGTTCGCGCTCTTCAAATTTTTTTAGGAACTTGGCAACTTCTGCTCTTTTATTCTTCTTATAGGCCCAAGCTTTCTTCCGCTGATTCTTGCGTTGGGAGTCAGTCTTACGAAGAGCAAAATTCACCAATAAGCACTGAGCGTCGAAGGCATCAAAAATCTCTTCATATTCTGCCATCTTTCGTTCTTGCTTCTCTTTCTCAGCTTTACGCTGGGCCCAAGCACGAGCCTTTTCACGGGAGCGGTAGGCTGCGAAGTCTCGAGCCTCAGCCACCATCAGAGCGCTAGGTTTCACAACACCTCGAGAATACATTCTGCAGGTGTTTGTCTTGAGACTTATACTACTAAAGGTTTGTAAGCAGTAGAGAGCAAATTTTTCTGGATCACTGAGGTCTTCTAAAATGTTTATAGATTTACTTAGATTTAGTTAAGTTATTAAATATAGTTAGGTTATAAAAGTGAAGCCTAACTATATTTAATAGCTAACTAAATCTTAGTAAATGTATCCACATTTTGGAAGACCTCAGTGATCCAAAAATTTGCTCTCTAACTCTACAAACCTTAGTAGTAAAGTCTCAAGACAACACGTGCAGAATGTATTCTCGAGTGTTGTGAAACCTAGCGCTCTGATGGTGGCTGAGGCTCAGACTTCGCAGCCTACCGCTCCCGTGAAAAGGCTCGTGCTTGGGCCCAGCTAAAGCTGAAAGAGAAGCAAGAACGAAAGATGGCAGAATATGAAGAGATTTTTGATGCCTTCGACGCTCAGTGCTTATTGGTGAATTTTGCTCTTCGTAAGACTGACTCCCAACGCAAGAATCAGCGGAAGAAAGCTTGGGCCTATAAGAAGAATAAAAGAGCAGAAGTTGCCAAGTTCCTAAAAAATTTTGAAGAGCGCGAACTTCAGGAACGGAAGAAAGAAATTGATAAGGCCTTGATTCAGCTTGAGGAAGAAGCTAAGACCTTCCTTCAATCTTACAGCTGTTGAGAAGTTGAGCATCAGCTGAGAGAAGAGTGGACTAGGCCTACCGGGGACACCACTATAAAAAAAACGAGCCTTGATGTCTACCTTTAGGGTGGCTTGGAAAAGACATTATCAATACTGATTACATACAAGAAGAGGAGATAACTGAAGTACTGGTAGTGATGATAAATGATCTGCTTGTAGTAGTGATAAATGATGTGCTGGTAGTGGTGATAAATGATGTGCTGGTAGTGGTGATAAATGATGTGCTGGTAGTGGTGATAAATGATGTGCTGGTAGTGATGATAAATGATATGCTGGTAGTGGTGATAAATGATATGCTGGTAGTGGTGATAAATGATGTGCTGATTGTGGTGATAAATGATGTGCTGGTAGTGATGATAAATGATGTGCTGGTAGTGGTGATAAATGATGTGCTGGTAGTGGTGATAAATGATGTGCTGGTAGTGATGATAAATGATGTGCTGGTAGTGGTGATAAATGATGTGCTGGTAATGGTGATAAATGATGTGCTGGTAGTGAAGATAAATGATGTGCTAGTAGTCGTGATAATTGAAATGCTCGTAGTTTTGATAATTAAAATGGTAATGATGATAACTGAAGTGCTACTAGTTTGATATGAGAAGTGTTTGTAGTGGTGATAATTACAGTGATGGTAATTGTGATAATTGAAGTGATGGTAATTGTGATAATTGAAGTGATTTTAGTGGTGACAATTAAAGTGTCGAAATACATTTTTTGGGTGTTGTTCCACAAGGTTCCTTTCTGGACCACTATTGTTCCTGCTACTAGACAGTACGATGTGTGTTGTTCCATAAGGTTCCTTTCTGAACCAATATTGTTCCTGCTACTAGACAGTGTGATGTGTGTTGTAAACTGCCCCAAGATACAGTAGAACGTCATTTAGCACGAGATTATGTTGCACGTTACCGGTATTGCACAATTTAAGATTTGCGACACATTATCATCTTACACGACGTACAGATGATATTACAAGGTTCAGCAGGAGGGGAAAAATTTTGAGCGCATGGTTATTTACTGCCTAAGAATCCTCATGCTTTGAGGAAAAGGGAATTTGTTTTTCCTTCCTGCAAACTGTAAGTTTATTCAGATACACAGGGCCAGGAGCTGAGTCTCAACCCCTGCAACCACAATTAGGTGAGTATAGTTACATACATTATCATACATAGCAGCATATGTGTAGAGAACCTAGGATAACCCAAGTCAGTCAATGGAAATACTGTCACTCTGACTTTTTTGGGTTATCCTAGGTTCTCTACACATATGCTGCTATGTATGATAATCTTCGTAACTGTATCTGTGTATACCTGAATAAACTTACTTACAGTTTGTGGGAAGGAAAAACAAAAAACCATTTCCACAAGCAGCCTTGTTGTTGTTCAGCGGGGGACACCACAGGACAGCCCTCCCCACCAACCCAGGACCCCACCATCCCAGCATTCGTACGTATTTTATACGCGTCACAGTGTTGCTCAAAGTGGCAAGAAAATGTATAAGCATTTAAGTCTTAGAATTAATGAAGAAAGGTTAATATTAGACAAGACATAACCCGCGGCAGTAATGAAGTGTTACTTTGTACACATAAAAAGAGGTAAACATAAGTTTGTGACTGACTGACTTGGCTGACTGACTGACTGACTGACTGACTGACTGACTGACTGACTGACTGACTGACTGACTGACTGACTGACTGACTGACTTGACTGGACTGCTGACTGGCTGACGCTGACTGGACTTACTGACTGACTTACTGGCGGCACTGACTGCTTACTGACTTGCGACTGGCCGCGCTGACTTACTGACTGGCTTGACTGACTGACTTACGGACTGATGACTTGAGCTGACTTACTGACTGACTGCGCGCACTGACTTGCTGACTGACTGACTTGCTGACCCTGCTGACTTGACTGACTGAGCACGGCTAACTACTGAGCTGACTGACTGGCTGGACTGACTGACTTGCTGCTGACTGACTGACTGCTTGGCGGACTGACTGACTGCTGACTGACTGACGGCTGGACTGACTTACTGACTGCAGACGCTGACTTACTGACTGCAGACTGCGCTGACTTACTGACTGACTGACTGCACTGACTGGCACGACTTGCTGACTACTGACTTGCTGACTGGCGCGCTGACTTGCTGACTGCGACTGCTGACTTGCTGACTGCGGACTGGCGACGAGCTACTGACTGACTGGACTGACTGACGGCTGACTTACTGACTTGCTGACTGCGCTGCTCGCTGACTTACTGACTGAATGACTTGACTGACTTACTGACTGTGACGACTGACTTACTGACTGACTGAATGACTGACTGACTGCTGACTGACTTACTGCCTGACTGACTGACTTGACTGACTTACTGCCTGACTGACGCTGACTTACTGCTTGCTGACTGACTGACTTGACTGACTGGCTACTAACTTACTCACTGAATACTGACGACTTACTGACTTGACTGACTTACTGACTGACTGACTGACTTGACTTGCTGACTGACTGACTGACTGACTGACTGACCTGCTGACGCTGACTGACTGACGGCTTGACTGCTTGACATGAGCTTGACTGACTTACTGGACGGCTGACTGACTGACTGACGGCTGACTTACTGCGTGACTGACACTGACTGCTTGACTGACTTACTGACTTGACTGACTGGACTGATTGACTGACTTACTGACTGACTGACTTGACTGACTTACTGCTGAATGACTTGACTGACTTACTGACTTGACTGACTTACTGCAAGCTTGACTGACTACTGACTGACTGAATGACTTGACTGACTTACTGACTGACTGACTGACTGACGACTGACTTTGCTGACGCGCTTGACTGACTGACTGACTGAATGACTTGACTGCTTACTGACTGACGATGACTGACTGACTTGACTGCGAACACTGACTGACTTACTGACTGACTGCATGACTTGACTGACTTACTGACTGAATGACTTGACTGACTTACTGACTGACTTACTGACTTGCTGACTGACTTACTGACTGAATGACTTGACAGACTTACTGACTGAATGACTTGACTGACTTACTGACTGAATGACTTGACTGACTGAATGACTGAATGACTTGACTGACTGAATGACTTGACTGACTTGACTGACTGAATGACTTAACTGACTTACTGACTGAATGACTTGACTGACTTACTGACTGAATGACTTACTGAATGACTTGACTGACTTACTGAATGACTTGACTGACTGAATGACTTGACTGACTTACTGAATGACTTAAAGTTAGACACTCAGTACAACCATCGACTTCAGTACCAGAACCTCTTCCATCCACCTCAGCCCAGTAGGGCCACAGCATAACTCTCCACTCTCTTCACAATCATCCACAAACACCAGCACCCACAATTTAAGGTAAATACTATTATTTCTGTTACATTTGTAGTCTTAAGCAGCAAAAACAACATAATACATCACGATAATGAACTACAATTACATATTCACTTTTATTTTTGTAAGATCTGTTGGTCTAAAAAAAACTTGTTTGGCTTTTTGGGGACTCCCAGGAACGTAACCCTATTTTTCCCATAAGTTCTGTTAATTATTTAACACGAAATTATCTAACACGACTTTTTCAGGAACGTAACTATCATTCTAAATGACGATCTACTGTATTACAAAAGTTACCTTCAGACTACATAACGAGTCAGCTGTAAATAACTTTATAACAGCTATGATTAACATTGACTGGCATAATGAGTTAGAAACATATTCAGATATTAATGAATGCATCAAGAATTTCCTTATAAAAACCCACCACCTCTATAACAAACTTTGCCCTAAAAAAACTAAACATATCACAGCTAAGAGACTTAACAATCCCTGGCTAACACCCAGCATCCTTAAATCCATTAACAAAACGCTCCAAAATGAAAAACTATACAGAAAGGGGTCTAATAACCAGAGAACAATCCAAACGCTACTCATCAATACTTACGAGCCTGATAAGAAGATCAAAAAAATTGTATTATGAGAACAGACTCCAGAACATAAAAGGTGATATGAAAAAGACCTGGAAGACCCTATCTGCAATTCTAGGAAATAAAAAGATATCGAAAAATAACACCATCAAATTATCAAAAACAGATGAACCCCTACTCTCACCTACTGAGACAGCAAACAGACTTAATGTTTTCTACTCCACTATAGGAAAAAATCTAGCGAGTAAAATCCCAAGCTTGAACACCCGTCCAACAGACTACCTCACAAACACCTACCCTAATACGCTATTCCTAGCTCCTACCAACCCAATTGAAGTCTCGCTCATAATCAATACCCTTAAAAACAAGGCAGGAGACATAAACAGCTTACCAACTTTTATGTACAAAAAAGCTTCACAGGTACAATGTTTCAAAGGTGCTTTGATGTGATCAATGACACTAAATTGACCCTAAAAGAGTTCTGGAAGGATCACTTCAATATCTTCCATTGCATAGGCCTTATAGATAAAGCTTGGCAGGGAGTGACTTCCAGGATGATGAACTCTGCTTGGAGAAAGTAGTGGCCAGATTGGGGCTGACCCTGAGGAGCCTATGGAAGTTGTGGAAAGTATTGTGGCATTGGGGAATTGCATGGGGTTGGATGTGAGTAGCCAGGATGTGGAAGAAGATCTAACCACTGAAGAGCTGCAAGAGCTTGAGCTGCAGCAACATCAAAGCAGATCTGAGGAAATTGCTTCAGTGAAGGAGGAAGAGAGATGTAAGGTGCCTTCTTCAAAGATTAAGGACATTTGTTCAAATTGGAGTGAGGTGCTTTCATTTGTGGAGGAAAATCACCCTGACGAAGATGTTGCAATCCGTCTCATCAACATGTTCAATGACAATATCTTTTCCCATTTTAGGGACATTTTAAAGAGACACCAGACACAGAGCTCTATGGACAGATATTTAGTGCCACAGGTGTGCAGTGACTCTGAAGCTGGTCCTAATTCCAGTAAAAGACAAAGAAGGGAAGTGGCCCCAGATGAAGACTTGGTACCTAGAGTCCTTATGGAGGGGGATTCCCCTTCTAAAAATTAGGGTCTTTTCCCTCTCCCCTCCTCCCTCTCTTCCATCCAGCAACATCAGTCTTCAATAAAGGTAAGTGTAACATTGAGTTCATTCATTTGTGCATGTAAATCTATCTTTAAGGCCCCCCTTTTCTCTTCGTCTACATTCGCTCGTCTTCCCTTCAGCTACCTCCTTTCTATGTTCATGTGGTGTCTCCCTTTCCCCTACCCCCTTGGGAAGTTCCTGCAGTCTGTGTCTGTTCTTTTTATCTGCCTTGCGCGAAAGCCCAACTACCTACGGCGGTTTCTCGCTCTCTTTTTCTAGACCACTTTTTCTCTCATTCCCATGCCATCACAGTGTACACCAATGGTTCTAAGTCATCTGACGGCGTCGGATCAGCAGCAGTGTTTCCAGACAGCGTCGTGCGGGGCATCTATTATCCTCGGCTAGCATATTTACAGCTGAATTGTATGCCATTCTTGTGGCACTTATCCGTATTGTATCTATGCCTGTGTCACCATTTGTTGTCGTTTCAGACTCCCTTAGTGCTTTACAGGCTATCCAAAAATTTGATACACCTCACCCCCTAGTTCTTCATATCCAACTTTGGTTACGCCGAATCTCTAGCAAACACAATGATATTGTTTTTTGTTGGGTCCCTGGTCATGTTGATGTACAGGGCAATGAACAGGCAGACACTGCTGCGCGGTCAGCAGTACATGACCTTCCAGTTTCATATAGAGGTGTTCCATTCATGGACTATTTTGCTGTCACTGCTACCCACCTTCGCACCCTTTGGCAACAACATTGGTCTGACCTACTAAATAACAAACTTCATTCAATTAAACCGAGTACAGTGGACCCTTGAGTTTCGGTCATAATTCATTCCAGAAGGCTGTTCAAGTGCCATTACTGAACGAATTTGTTCCCTTAAGGAAAAATGTAAATTAGATTAGTCCTTTCAGACCCCCTAAAATACACATACAAAAGCACTTACAATATTAAACTCACATAATTGTTCGATTTCCGAGGTGACCAAAACTCGATGGTCCACTGTATAGGTTTTTGGCCTGCTTCTTGTCACCAATGTCGAGGTTGGGAGACTACACTCTCCTGTCTTCGCATCGGCTACACTCATCTTACTCAAGGGTATCTCATGGAGAGGCTCCCTGTCCCTCTCTTTGAGCATTGTCAGGTTCCAATATCTGTTCGCCACATTCTCTTGGCCTGCCCACTCTATCAATGAGCACACAGAATTTACCTCCAACGTCGTCTTCACTCTGCTTCCCTTTCTTTACCTTCCCTTCTTGCAGATGGGCCCTCCTTTAATCCGGACTCTCTCATTGACTTTTTGACAGCAACTGACTTACTACACAAACTCTGAAGATTATGCCTCTAGCACTCCCCTCAGTCCCTTCTACCTCAATCTCTTGCTACCCTCTATCCCTGCACCACCCACTGCCCCACTGCACTCCATACCCTACTAATCATCCATCTCCCTCTTCCTACCCAATATCCCTGCATCCTGCCCTGCCCTGCTGCGCTGTATGACCCCTGTGGTTTAGCGCTTCTTTTGATTATAACAATAATAATAATAATATGGGGTTAGAGGTTAGTGGCGAGGATGTGGAAGAGTTGGTAGATGAGCACAGGGAAGAGCTAACCACTGAAGAGCTGCAAGAGCTTCATCTGGAACAGCAACAGACCACAACTAAGGAACTTGCTCCAGAGGAAGAAGAGGGAGGGAAGGAGGTGCCTTCTTCAGAGATTAAGGAGATTTGTGCAATGTGGATTAGGGTGCAAGCTTTTGTGGAGAAATATTATCCTGACCAAGCTGAAACAAGGCATATCTGCAATATGTTCAATGACTAAACCTTGTCTCAATTCAGGAAAATGTTGAAGAGATGCCAGAAGCAGACCTCTCTGAACAGTTATTTTGTGCAACAGGGGTCCAGTGACTCTCATGCTGGTTCTAGTGGCATTAAAAGACAAGGGAAGTAACCCCAGAGAGGGCTTTGATACTTGAAGTCCTTATGGAGAGGGATTCCCCTTCCAAACAATAAATCATCCCTTTCTCCTCCTCCCTATCTTCCATAAGCCAACAAGAGTCTTCAATAAAGGTATATAATACTGATTTAACGTGAACGTATATTAGACCCACCAGCTGGCGCATATTAGATGTGTAAGGTCATTTGTTTACTCTTGAACATCGGCAAAATTCGAACATTTCCGCCTATGGGCCCATAGGCCAAATTTCAAAGTGTGCACCAGGGTCCAAGAATTTAAAAAAAATTTTTTTGCTATTTTTTCCTATGAAACGGCAGAGAATCTTTTTCTGAAGGAAATAAAACAAAAAGGTACTAAATTTGATGTAAAATTGACGAAATTATGCTCTTGCGAATTTTGATGCATCAGCGATTTTGCCGAATTTGACACAAGAAATTGCTTACTCAATTGTTTCAACTACAAAATAAAGTGATCGGAAATTGGTAATTTAGCCAATTTGACACAAAGTTCAAAATAGTATTCTAATTTCAAAATAGGGTCCAGAATAAACAATGCAGGCATTCCTGGCACTAAACTAACATTTCCTCTGTTCATTAGTTATGTTTTCAGTCTTTACAAATGAATTCATTTTTATTCACATAAAGAATTTTTATTCAAACCAAAAATGGAAGATTTACTGTTATGCAATATTGTAATAATTGTACAAATAATATCACCACATTTGTGAACGTAAATTAGACCCACCAGCTGGCGCGTATTAGACGTGTGAGGTCATTTGTTTACTCCTGAACATCGGCAAAAATCAAACATTTCCGCTACTTTGAACTCAGTTTCAAGCCATTTCTATTACTAAAACAATCAAAATCATCATTGTATCTATAATATATCTTCCATTCTATCAAATGAGACCAAGAAATCGCAAATACAACTATAAAAACTATACGAAAAAACACTGCAAAGTCGCTGTATTAATCGAAAATTACGGTTTCAGTTTTTTTTCTCTCATTATGCACTGTGCGCTGCAGGATTTGTTTTATGTGGTGCACACTTATCACATAGATGTATTCTCTCATATCTAGGCCCAAATTTACGACTCAAAGCTTATTTATCTGAGTGAGCTGAGCTCATAACGTAAAACTACGGTTTGGACCCAGAACTCAAAGCCGTAGAACTACGGCACGGACCCTGAAAGGGTTAAGATACCAATATGTTGCTGTGTCAGACAGGATGTAGACGAATGGTTCAGAGAACCCACGAGCGTCTAATTTATCAACTCGTCGGTTCTCTGAACCATTCATCTACATCCTGTCTGACACAGCAACATCTTGGTATCTTAATACAGGGAATTCTTCACTTGCCTAACCCTTGGGCATGACCTACTTCCACATTGGTCAAATGTGACGTCTCCTAAACTGCTGCACCTCTCCTGCCTACAGTATATAAGCTACCTCTTCACACATATGCTGTATTCTCTTCAAGATTGATGGACTGACAACATTGACTCAAGGTTGAGGGACTGATTACCTCAAACTCCTCCTGTTTTTCACATTTTTCCTTTGTATGGACTGATGAAGCCACTGTGTGGTGAAACGTTTCCTCAATAAAGATATCCAAGTGTTGCATATGTGTCTAATTTATCAACTCGTCAGTTCTCTGAACCATTCATCTACATCCTGTCTGACACAGCAACATCTGGGTATCTTAACCCTTTCAGGGTCCAAGAATTAAAAAAAAAAAATTCTTATTTTTTCTTATGAAATGGTAGAGAATCTTTTTTTGAAGGTAATAAAACAAAGTACAAAATTTGATTGAATATTGACGAAATTATGTTCTTGCAAATTTTTATGTGTCAGTGATATTTACACATCGGTAATTTTGCCGACTTTGACACCAATTTTAGGCCAATTACATTATTCCAGTCGACCAAATTCTTAGTTATTTTACTAGTATTGCTTCTATTCTATCGATTGAGCACAAGAAATCGCCCAGCCAACTGTTTCAACTACAAAATAAAGTGACTGGAAATTGGTAATTTAGCCAATTTAACTCAAAGTTCAAAATATTCCAATTTCAAAATAGGGTGCAGAAATTATGTTCTTGCGAATTTTGATGTGTCAGTGATATTTACACATCGGTAATTTTGCCAACTTTGACACCCATTTTAGGCCAATTACATTATTCCAGTCGACCAAATTCTTAGTTATTTTACTAGTATTGCTTCTATTCTATCGATTGAGCACAAGAAATCGCCCAGCCAACTGTTTCAACTACAAAATAAAGTGATTGGAAATTGGTAATTTAGATAATTTAACTCAAAGTTCATAATATTCCAATTTCAAAACAGGGTGCAGAATAAACAATGCAGGCATTCCTGGCACTAAACTAACATTTCCTCTGTTCATTAGTTACGTTTTCAGTCTTTACAAATGAATTCCATTTTCATTTTTTATTCACATAATGAATTTTTATTCAAACCAAAAAATGGAAGATTTACTGTTATGCAATAATGTAATAATTGTACAAATAATATCACAACATTTGTGGTGATATTATTTGCACTCTCTTCTCCAGGTGTATGCACCTGGAGAAGAGAGGAGTGTAGAGGAGAGAGAGAGATTTTGGGAGATGTTAAGCGAATGTATAGGAACTTTTGAACCAAGTGAGAGAGTAATTGTAGTATGGGACCTAAATGCTAGAGTAGGAGAAACATGTAGAGAGGGTGTGGTAGGTAAGTTTGGGGTGCCAGGTGTAAATGAAAACGGGAGCTCTTTGATTGAACTTTGTATAGAAAGGGGTTTAGTTATAAGTAATACATATTTTAAGAAAAAGAGGATAAATAAGTATACAAGATATGATGTAGGGCATAATGACAGTAGTTTGTTGGACTATGTATTGGTAGATAAAAGACTGTTGAGTAGACTTCAGGATGTACATGTTTATAAAGGGGCCACAGATATATCAGATCACTTTTTAGTTGTAGCTAAAGTGGGAGTAAAAGGTAGATGGGATACAAGGAAAATAGGGAACAAATGGATTTGACAGTTAAAAATAGGAGAGGAGAGTTATTAAATGGAGAGTTAGAGGTATCGGGAAGATGGAGGGAATATTTTGAGGAGTTGTTAAATGTTGATGAAGATAAGGAAGCTGTGATTTCGTGTATAGGGCAAGGAGGAATAACATCTTGTAGGAGTGTGGAAGAGCCAGTTGTGAGTGTGGGGAAAGTTCGTGAGGCAGTGGGTAGAATGAAAGGGGGTAAGGCAGCTGGGATTGATGGGATAAAGATAGAAATGTTAAAAGCAGGTGGGGATATAGTTTTGGAGTGGTTAGTGCTATTATTTAATAAATATATGGAAGAGGGTAAGGTACCTAGGGATTGGCAGAGAGCGTGTATTGTTCCTTTGTATAAAGGCAAAGGGGACAAAAGAGAGTGCAAAAATTATAGGGGAATAAGTCTGTTGAGTATACCAGGTAAGGTGTATGGTAGAGTTATTATTGAAAGAATTAAGAGTAAGACGGAGAGCAGAATAACAGATGAACAAGGTGGCTTTAGGAAAGGTAGGGGGTGTGTAGACCAAGTGTTTGCAGTAAAACATATAGGTGAACAGTATTTGGATAAGGGTAAAGAGGTTTTTGTGGCATTTATGGATTTGGAAAAGGCGTATGATAGGGTGGATAGGGGGGCAATGTGGCAGATGTTGCAGGTGTATGGAATAGGAGGCAGGTTACTGAAAGCAGTGAAGAGCTTTTATGAGGATAGTGAGGCTCAGGTTAGAGTGTGTAGGAGAGAGGGAGATTATTTCTCGGTAAAAGTAGGATTTAGACAAGGATGTGTGATGTCACCGTAGTTGTTCAATATATTTATAGATGGAGTTGTAAGAGAAGTGAATGCGAGGGTCTTGGCAAGAGGTGTGGGGTTAAAAGACAATGAATCAAATACAAAGTGGGAGTTGTCACAGTTGCTTTTTGCTGATGACACTGTGCTTTTGGGAGATTCTGAAGAGAAGTTGCAGAGGTTAGTGGATGAATTTGGTAAGGTATGTAAAAGAAGAAAATTGAAAGTGAATATAGGAAAGAGTAAGGTGATGAGGATAACAAAAAGATTAGGTGACGAAAGATTGGATATCAGATTGGAGGGAGAGAGTATGGTGGAGGTGAATGTATTCAGATATTTGGGAGTGGACATGTCAGCAGATGGGTCTATGAAGGATGAGGTGAATCATAGAATTGATGAGGGGAAAAGGGTGAGTGGTGCACTTCGGAGTCTGTGGAGACAAAGAACTTTGTCCATGGAAGTAAAGAGGGGAATGTATGAGAGTATAGTTATACCAACACTCTTATATGGGTGTGAAGCATGGGTGATGAATGTCGCAACGAGGAGAAGGCTGGAGGCAGTGGAGATGTCATGTCTGAGGTCAATGTGTGGTGTGAATATAATGCAGAGAATTCGGAGTTTGGAAATTAGGAGGAGGTGCGAGATTACCAAAACTATTATCCAGAGGGCTGAGGAGGGGTTGTTGAGGTGGTTCGGACATGTAGAGAGAATGGAACGAAACAGAATGACCTCGAGAGTGTATAAATCTGTAGTGGAGGGAAGGTGGGGTAGGGGTCGGCCTAGGAAAGGTTGGAGGGAGGGGGTAAAAGAGGTTTTGTGTGCGAGGGGCTTGGATTTCCAGCAAGCATGCGTGTGCGTATTTGATAGGAGTGAATGGAGACAAATGGTTTTTAATACTTGACGTGCTGTTGGAGTGTGAGCATTATCCTGCGAGTTCATACAAAACATTTCTTGACAATCCATTGTTTTTGGCCCTTGATTATTGTGTGTGACTGCTAAATATGCCACCACGGGCCCAAAGATAGCTCCTAGTGTCAGTCCTTTGGTAAAGAAAGTGAGGAACACCATAGAATTAAAGAAAGAAATCGTAGCAAAGTGGTGAGAGGCAGTGGTGATGAGAGGCAGTGGTGATGGGAGGCAGTGGTGGTGAGAGGCAGTGGTAATGAGAGGCAGTGGTGGTGAGAGGCAGTGGTGGTGAGAGGCAGTGGTGAGAGGCAGTGGTGATGAGAGGCAATGGTGGTGAGAGGCAGTGGTGGTGAGAGGCAGTGGTGATGGGAGGCAGTGGTGGTGAGAGGCAGTGGTGGTGAGAGGCAGTGGTGGTGAGAGGCAGTGGTGGTGAGAGGCAGTGGTGGTGAGAGGCAGTGGTGATGAGGAGTGGTGAGAGGCAGTGGTGATGAGAGGCAATGGTGGTGAGAGGCAGTGGTGATGAGAGGCAATGTTGGTGAGAGGCAGTGGTGCTTGTTTGTTGGTTGAGGCAGTGTTAGAGGCAGTGGTGATGAAAGGCAGTGGTGGTAAGAGGCAGTCTTAATGTAGAGTGAGAGGTGAGTAAACAAGATTAAATGAATAAACGAGAGAGAATGAGAGTGTAGAAGTTTCGGTAGTTTTGTCAACAAACCAGTTGTTGTTGTTGTTGCTGCTGTTGTTGTTGTTACCAGCCAGCCTGGACAGGAATGATTTCTGTTCACACCTTGAAGCGACTGGAAAGAAGCGGTGGTAGAGGCAGTGGTGGTGAGAGGCAGTGGTGGTGAGAGGCAGTGGTGGTGAGAGGCAGTGGTGATGAGAGGCAGTGGTGGTGAGACTGGTGATGGGAGGCAGTGGTGGTGAGAGGCAGTGGTGGTAAGAGGCAGTGGTGGTGAGAGGCAGTGGTGGTAAGAGGCAGTGGCGGTAAGAGGCAGTGGCGGTGAGAGGCAGTGGTGGTAAGAGGCAGTCTTAATGTAGAGTGAGAGGTGAGTAAACAAGATTAAATGAATAAACGAGAGAGAATGAGTGTGTAGAAGTTTCGGTAGTTTTGTCAACAAACCAGTTGTTGTTGTTGTTGCTGCTGCTGTTGTTGTTACCAGCCAGCCTGGACAGGAATGATTTCTGTTCACACCTTGAAGTGACTGGAAATAAGTGATCTAATGCAGTTAGCATTACAAACTCCGTTTTCTCTTATACTAATGCGTCTGAAGGATGAAAGAATAGGAAGATGTTTTCATAGCTGGACCGAGTATGCCCGCCACCACATTCGTAATGAGACACATATTTTATTCATTCTAGAGTGTATATCACGTTTTTATGTTATTTATATTGTTTATTATGTCATATTAGATGAATTGTGATAGATAAATAAGCCGTAGAGCTGATATTAGTGTCAAATTAAAGCATTTTGTCCTGCCTCCCAACAATAAACTCGCCTCCCTCTCTCCTCTCCATCTTCCATACACCAACAAGAGTCGCCAATAAAAGTAAGTGTGATGTTAAATGTTCATTTATACATGTTATTAGTGCTTTATATTTATTTGTTATTCTTTTCTGTATGTAAATCTATATTTAATCTCTAAAAAATTTTTTTTTGTTAATACTCCTGGGTGTCTGAAACGGATTAATTGAATTTCCATTATTTCTTATGGGAAAAATGGCTTCAGTTTTCGTGTGTTTCAGTTTTAGTGCCTACCTCTGGAACGGATTAAACACGAAAACCGAGGGACCACTGTACAGTAGAACTGAAGAAGGAGATAATAGAAAAATATGAAAGTGGAGTGTGAATCACTGAGCTGGCCAGGCTGTATGGTAAAGCCTGTTCTACCATCACTACCATTGTGGCCAAGGGAAATACACGTAAAATCAAGGAAGCTGTTGTTGCGAAAGGTGCATATGTGATCACAAAACAGAGATCGCAAGTGCTGGAAGATGTGGAAAATTTGTTGTTGGTGTGGATCAACGAGAAACAGTTAGCAGGAGATACTGTTTCGCAGGCAATAATATGTGAAAAAGCAAGGCAGTTGTATGATGATCTCGTTAAGAAAATGCCTGCAACGAGTGATGAAGTGAGCGAATTTAAAGCCAGCAGAGGCTGGTTTCAAAAATTTAAGAATCGAAGTGGCATACATAGTGTTGTGAGGCATGGTGAGGCAGCCAGTTGTGACAAAAGTGCGGCTGAAAAATATGTGCCTGAATTCCAGGGGTACATAGAGGCTGAACAATTCCTCCCCCAACAAGTGTTTAATTGTGATGAAACAGGCCTGTTTTGGAAGAAAATGCCCAACAGGACCTTCATTACTCAGGAGGAAAAGGCACAGCCAGGACATAAGCCTATGAAAGACAGGCTAACTTTGATGCTTTGTGCTAATGCCAATGGTGATTGCAAAGTGAAGCCTTTACTGGTGTATCATTTTGAAAATCCCCGAGTGTTTGGCAGATGCGGTATCACCAAGTCTAACTTGTGTGTGATGTGGAAGTCTAACAAAAAGGCATGGGTCACAAAGGACATTTTCTTAGAGTGGTTCAATGGTGTGTTTGGCCTCAGTGTGAAGAAATATCTCCAGGAAAATAATTTGCCACATAAGTGCCTCCTGATAATGAACAATGCTCCTTGTCATCCTCCAAACTTGGTAGAGAAAATTGTAGAGGACTTTAAATTCATCAAAGTGAAGTTCTTGCCCTCTAATACCACTTTGCTCCTCCAGCCCATGGACCAGCAGGTCATTTGCAACTTTAAAAAAACTCTACACTAAAGCAATGTTTCAAAAGTGCTTTGATGTTACCACAGACATGAATATAACCCTAAGAGACTTTTGGAAAAACCATTTCCATATCCTGCAATGTGTACACCTTATAGGTAAGGCTTGGGAGGAGTGACTACCAGGACTTTGAACTCTGCCTGGAGAAAATTGTAGCCAGACTGTGTCCTAGAGAAGGATTTTGAAGGTTTTGGGGCTGAGCCTCAAAACCCTGAGCCTGAGCTTGAGCCTGAGCCTGTTGTGGAAGAAATTGTGGAACTGGGCAAGTCTATGGGGTTGGATGTGAGTGGTGAGGATGTGGAACAGTTGGTGGAGGAGCACAAGGAAGAGCTAACCACTGAAGATCTGCAAGAGCTTCAACAGCAACTGCAACAAGAGACCACAGGTCAGGACAATTGTTCAGAAGAGGAGGAGGTGGAACAGAGATGGAAGAAGGTGCCTTCTTCAGTGATTAAGGAGATTTGTGGAATGTGAAGCAGGGTGCAAGGCTTTATGGATGAATATCACCCTAACCATGCTGTTGCAGGCCGTGCTGGCAACCTGTACAATGACACAGTGATGTATCATTTCAGGGATGTGTTAAAGAATCGCCAGACACAGAGCTCCCTGGACAGATTTTTGGTCAGAGAGGGGTCCAGTGACTCTCAACCTGGTCCTAGTGGCATTAAAAGAAAAAGGCCAGTAACCCCAGAAAAGAACTTGCCACCTGCAGTGTTAATGGAAGGGGATTCCCCTTCCAAACACTAGCATACTATACTCCATCCTTTCCCCTCCTCCCGTCCTCCACACATCAACAACTCTTCAATAAATGTAAGTGACATGTTATTGTACTATATTTACATGTATTTCTTTAATGTTCATTAAATTGCGTATTATTTAATGTCAAAAAGTTCTAAAAAATATTTTATTTTACTACTTTTGGAAGTCTGAACGGATTAATTTTATTTCCATTATTTCTTATGAGGAAAATTGATTCCGATAATGATTGATTCAGTTACAGATACGCCCTCTCTGACGGATTAATATCGTTAACCGAGGTATGACTGTATATTTTAGCATGATACATGTTTGTACAAAGGAGTGTAATAATTTGGTGAACATGCCAAAACCCCTTTATATGCAGAGCATTTTGGGCAAACTTAAGACTAACTTAAGATCAATAAGGCAATAACAGTGCTGTAATTTTACATATGGTCATTATGTGAGTTACAGTGAATACAAGAAAACTGAATATGCAACTAGTTCATGCTATTTTCCTTATTAAAACCAATCACAATCATCTCTATCTCTACATATACCATTTTATCAAATGAGACCAAGAAACCAAGAATACAACCATGAAAACCATATGAAAATACACTGAAAAGTTGCTCCTTTACACCAAAAACACGATCATAGTTTTTTCCCTCATGAACTGAATGCTGCAGGATTTTTTTATATGGTGCACACACAGACCCATTCTCTCACATGAAGGTCTACCAGCTTTCTCCTGCTATATCAGAAGCTGCTAGAATTTTGGTGAATTAATACGTTACCAACACCGTCTCATAAGCCGTACCTATAGAGCACTGACAGTGAAAGTGTTAATATGGCATCTTCGAGACTAATAAAACACTCTTAGTGATTTTAATGTGCAGGTACACGCCAGCACAGTGTGTACGTTTATTTAGGTGCAGACACGTAAGTATAGTTATCAGAGTACATATAAAATATGAAATAACTTTAAGAGTGGGGCGAGCCTTTTTCAAGTGATTAGGAAAGGAAGATTGAAAAATTATGGAAAAAAATGTTTTCTTACCAAAAAAATAGTGCATCATTCTGGCAACATTTTGGTGTAATCAGTTTGTTTATATCATATTTCTAAGTGTTTTTTCCTTAAATGTATTTTTTTTTGTTCTTGCTGTCATAAATAATACATGTTGGCAATTAGTGTTTTTTATTATCTCTCCAAAAATTATAATTTTTATGATTGTTTCATTAAAAAACACTACATAGCAATATCTCTGACGCCTCCATTCAAGTGCAGCGACTCATGCCACCTCAGTGGCCTCTGGGGTCTCAACGAGTGTTGATGTATGCAACACGCTGAGATTTAGCGCGCCGTATCCATAGAGTTTTACAGAAAATATTATATTAATAACTCAGAAATAAGTTATTGATATTGTGTGAAATGTTTTGCGAAAAGTATTAATAGGACTGTCATGATTTTTGCACATATTATTGAGTAATGATGGCTCTACAAACATCCATGGAGGATTTCTGATATCTTTTACAGCTTTGTTTTTATTGATTTTTTCCCACAAAAAAAGGCAAAAACAAAATCATTAACTTCAACATTTTTTTATAATGGAATCTACTGACATTTTCGCTAAAAAGGTCTGGGTCAACAATTATATAGCCTTTATCTTTCATCTGATGTTAACTAGAGCATTGTACATCTTCCCAATTTTGTAGAAATATTAAAGTTTTGTTCTAGGTAGTAGGTTGGTAGACAGCAACTACCCACAGAGGTACTACCGTCCTGCCAAGTGAGTGTAAAATGAAAGCCTGTAATTGTTTTACATGATGGAAGGATTGCTGGTGTCTTTTTTCTGTCTCATAAACATGCAAGATTTCAGGTACATCTTGCTACTTCTACTTACATTTAGGTCACACTACACATTCATGTACAAGCATATATATACACACCCCTCTTGGTTTTCTTCTATTTTCTTACTAGTTCTTGTTCTTATTTCCTCTTATCTCCATGGGGAAGTGGAATAGAATTCTTCCTCCGTAAACCATGCGTGTCATAAGAGGCGGCTAAAATGCCAGGAGCAAGGAGCTAGTAACCCCTTCTCCTGTATATATTACTAAATGTAAAAGGAGAAACTTTTGTTTTTCCTTTTGGGCCACCCCGCTTCGGTGGGAAATGGCCGACGTGTTGAAAGAAGAAGATTAAAGTTTTGTGACCCCTAAAATTTGGCACAATTTATTTTATTCTATCTAACTTAAAGTCAAAAAATTATAACAAAGACTGTATAGGTTTTTAAAAGTTGTATAAATCACTGTAAGAGTCTCATTGAAATTAGACCAAAATAAAAAAAAATGTGAATTCATTCTGGAAAGTTTCCAGACAAAATGGAGAGTCGTGCTTACCTAGAATGTAAAGAAACTAAATAAAGAATGGGTATAATCGAAAACTGTTGCATTAGCAAAACACTGTAAAGTAAAGCACTGTAAAGTGGGGCTGCCTCTACAGTAACAATGTAACATACAACATTTTCAGGCTTGTGAAAATGGAATATTTTTATTTTTATTAATACATCGGCTGTTTCCCACCGAGGCAGGGCGGCCCATTCACTCCATCACTGTATTGCCTGAGGTGCACCAAAATTACAGTTCAAAATTACAACATATCTCCACCCCTCCTTCAGATCACAAGCATTGTACTTCCCACCTCCAGGACTCAAGTCCAGCTAACCAGTTTCCCTGAATTCCTTCATAAATGTTACTCTGCTCACACTTGCATAAAATTTAATTCCTTTGCAGATGTTATTGGGTAAGTTGGAGGAAGTAGCATAGGAGATGACCAGCAGCCAACACAACGTACATGTGCTCAAACAGTCACAAACATAATGACAGGTGAACATTTTCACCTGTCTTGTTCACATACTATTGTCTAGAAATACGTATATACAAAGTATTTATAGGTCCCAGCAATATTTTAGACATGCTGGAGTATATATGAAACTCCTTGAAGCATGGTGAAAGACGAGTGTCACACCACTGCTGACAATGCAGCAGTGGTGTGACATCTGATGATCATGCACTACCTTGACTTTATTTGTTTTCACTGCTACACATAAACATGTCTATCTGTCTATCTATCTGCCTGAAACTTGGCTTAAGCAAGATACAATAGACATCTACACAATACCAGGATACACAACAATCCACAACTTCAGGCCAGAACAAACTGGGGGAAGTATTGCCATCTATTATTCTAATGAACTATCATGTAGCACCACCATTTCCTTCAGTGATGAATATGGTGAATATATAGTTGCAACTTTCTCTGTAAAAAACATATATCAACTGGGGCCATATACAGGATGCCTCATACTAATATCCCAGCTTTTAGTGATAAACTAAAAACACTGATAATAGAAAAACAAATGAAAAAGCACCAACTACTACTAGCAGGAGACTTCAACATTAACCTTGGCCTAACAGATGACCAACATGTAACTGATTTCAATAACAGTATGAATAATACACTACTCATACCAGCAATTACAAAACCAACAAGACTAAGATGAGATTTCAACTTGAGACACCTAAAATGGAGGAGTGTAGCAAATATTTTAGCAGAGATCGCCCCAGGAGGCAGCGTGGATGAAAATTCATGCACACAAGCTATTAACCCTTTTGCTGTTGGTGCCGTATAGATACATCTTACGAGCCAGTGTTGGTGACGTATTTATACACCAAAATTCTAGCAGCTTCAAATCTAGTGGGAGAAAACTAGCAGGCCTACATGGGACAGAATAGGTATGCATGGTCAGTGTACGCAGTATAAAAAAAAATCATTGAGCCAGTGGTGCATTGTGGGAACGCTATTTCAGTAGTCCTTGTTCAGCATGCATAGCGGTAAGAAATATCTTACTGGGACTCTTCTCTTCCCAAGTGATAGCTCTAACACAGATGGAAGTATCAGTGAAGATGAATTTCATGGTTTTGAGGAGTTTGTGACCAAAAGCAATGCCCAGGATACCAGAAGGAAGGAAGGAAGAAAGAATGGAAGAAAAGAAGGAAGAAAGAAAGAAAAGAAGGAAGAAAGAAAGAAAAGAAGGAAGATATGACTGACTTACTGGCTTGACTGACTTACTGATTTGACTGACTGACTTGACTGACTTACTGACTAACTTACTGACTGACTTACTGAATGACTTGACTGACTTACTGAATGACTTAAAGTTAGATACTCAGTACAACCATCGACTTTAGTTCCAGAACCTCTACCATCCACCTCAGCCCAGTAGAGCCACAGCATAACTCTCCACTCTCTTCACAATCATCCACAAACACCAGCACCCACAATTTAACCCTTAAACTGTCCAAACATAGATATATGTTGACTCATGTACTGCTCCGAATATTTAAATTTTTTTTTTTTTTTTTTTAAATGAAGAACGCATTTTTATAAACAGGATGGGCTAAACAAAAATTTTTAGGGCCAGTACTTACCGAGATATAAGCCCGCCAAGTTGGTGCTGGATGCTCATCTGATGGCAACATCAAGTCCTGCCGCTTGCAGAAGTACAGTGGTACCTCGACTTACGATGTTATCATCTTACGTTATTTTCGATAACCGATATTTATAACGTAAGAAATTTGAATGCGACTTACGATGTTTGCTTCGTCTAACGACATTCGTACCGGACGTGTCTGCTTGGCGCCCAGCTGAGCGCGCACTCCAGGGAGCGTCAGTGCTATTGTTTACAAGCGAGAGCGACCACCCACCCACACCCACGCATTCATACCAGTATATTGTCATTATTCCACTGTTTTTAGTGCTTGCAACTGCTAAATAAGCTACCATGGGTCCAAGGAAAGCTCCTAGTGCTAAGCCTGTGGTAAAGAATGTGCAGGGAGTGAAGCATTTATGCAGGGAGTGTAGCATTGATGCAGGGAGTGTAGCAGGCATGCAGGGAGTGTAGCAGGATGCAGGAGTGTAGAAAAGATGCAGGAGTGTAGCAGGATGCAGGGAGAGTGTAGCAGGCATGCAGGGAGTGTAGCAAAGATGCAGGGAGTGTAGCAGGGATGCAGGGAGTGTAGCAGGGATGCAGGGAGTGTAGCATGGATGCAGGGAGTGTAGCAGATGCAGGGAGTGTAGCAGGGATGCAGGGAGTGTAGCAGGATGCAGGGAGTGTAGCAAGGATGCAGGGAGTGTAGCAAGGATGCAGGGAGTGTAGCAAGGATGCAGGGAGTGTAGTGAGGGGCATGCATGAGGAGTGTAGCATTCATGCAGGGAGTGTAGCATTCATGCAGGGAGTGTAGCATTCATGCAGGGAGTGTAGCATTCATGCAGGGAGTGTAGCATTCATGCAGGGAGTGTAGCATTCATGCAGGGAGTGTAGCATTCAAAGAAAAAGGCCAGTAACCCCAGAAAAGAACTTGGTACCTGCAGTGTTAATGGAAGGAGATTCCCCTTCCAAACACTAGCATACTACTCCACCTTCTCCCCTCCTCCCGTCCTCCACACATCAACAACTCTTCAATAAATGTAAGTGACATGTTATTGTTCAATATTTACATGTGTATTTAGGTATTCTTTATTAAATTCTTTATTATTTAATGTCAAAAAGTTCTAAAAAATATTTTATTTAACTACTTTTAGAAGTCTTGGACGGATTAAATTTATTTCCATTATTTCTTATGGGGAAAATTGATTCGAGTAACGATTGTTTCGCCTTAAGATATGCCCTCTCTGACGGATTAATATCGTAAGTCGAGGTACCACTGTATTGTGGATATACTTTTTTTCTAGTTTTTATTTTATTTATATAATTTTTATGTTCTAATAATTACAATTTATAATAGTTCTTGTGATTTCATAGCCAATCTTTGTTCTAATGCTAATTTTAGGTACTGAAATAGTACTCAAATAGTCACAATCACACCACCAGGTGAACATTTTCACCTGCCTTGGTCATGTACTATTGTCTATAAATATATATGAAGTATTTATAGGTCCCAGCAATGTTTTAGACATCCAGGAGTATATATGAAACTCCTTGAAGAATGGTGTTATGACAATTGTCAGATAACTACTGATAAGGCAGTGACATTGATGAATGAATGTGTGCAGGAAACCCTCGCTTTGTTTTCACTGTCTGTTTCTGTCTATCTACCTGTCTGTCTGTCTGTCTGTCTATCTGTCTGTCTGTCTGTCTATCTGTCTGTCTATCTATGTGTCTATCTATCTGTCTGTCTATCTTTCTGTCTGTCTATCTATCTGTCTGTCTATCTATCTGTCTGAATATCTGTCTAGCTCTGCTTATCTGTCTTTCTGTCGACCTGCCTATGTGTGCCTTGAGTGTATTATGAAACTTCTTGAAGAATGGTGTTATGACAAGTGACAGATAACACTGACACTCCAATGACATTGATGAATGTAGCAGGGAACCCTAGCTTTGTTTTCACTGTCTGTATCTGTCTATCTATCTGTATATATGTCTGTCTATATGTCTGTCTATCTATCTGTCTGTCTATCTGTCTGACTATCTGTCTAGCTCTGCTTATCTATCTTTCTGTCTGTGTGTGTGTGTCTTTCCGTCTGCTTGTCTGAGTCTCAGAGTGCGGCTCGTAAACGAACAGGTATTATACACGATGCAGAAGTGACATGACAAAGCGTATTACTTGCCAGTCATGCTTATTATGTCTTATATCTACAAGCATTGTATAGCACTTTGTCTGGAATTTTTTGGTTATCGTAGGTAATTTACACTATGTATAGTAACTGTACTTATGTGAACATGTGGGAGAGAGACAGAGAGAGATATTACAGATATACATATATAGTTAGACAGAGATATAGACAGATATAGGGCGAGATATAGACAGATATATAGACAGATATAGACATAGACAGAGACATAGACAGATATAGACAATGATATTGACAGCCAAAGCCAGCCAGCCTGCCGAATACATAACAACATAAAAAAGACGGAACACTGCAGCAGGCCTACTGGCCCATGCAAGGCAGGTCCATGTCAACCCCTGGATTAGACCAATGACCCACCTAGTCAGGTCACATCCTCTGAAGGAAGGAGCATGGCATCAGACCTAGTAGCACAAGCTAGTCAGGTCCAACTCATACCCACACACAGCCACTCATGTATTTATCTAACCTATTTGTACTTTCCTCTTATAAGGGGAGTGTTAATGTGACATGACATCAGTGAATCCCTGGTGTTTGCCACACTATTTGCTCTAGCTGGCGCTCAATTGAACTGGTGCTCCCACAAGGTACTAAGTGTCTACCTGGAGTCTACCTGGAGTCTACCTGGAGAGAATTCCAGGGGTCAATGCCCCCGCGGCCCGGTCTGTGACCAGGCCTCCTGTTGGACCAGAGCCTGATTAACCAAGCTGTTACTGCTGGCCGCACGCAGTCCAACGTACGAACCACAGCCCAGCTGATCAGGTACCGACTTGAGGTGCCTGTCCAGTGCCTGCTTGAAGACAGCCAGGGGCTTGTTGGTAATCCCCCTGATGTATGCTGGGAGGCAGTTGAACAATCTTGGGCCCCTGACACTTACTGTGTTGTCCCTCAACGTGCTAGTGGCACCCCTGCTCTTCATTGGGGGATGTTACATCGCCTGCCGAGTCTTTTGCTTTCGTAGGGAGTGATTTGTGTGTGCAAGTTTGGTACTAAGCCCTCGAGAATTTTCCATGTGTATATAATAATGTATCTCTCCCGCCTGCGTTCTAGAGAGTACAGGTTTAGGAACTTCAAGCGTTCCCAGTAGTTGAGGTGGTTTATCGCACTTATGCGTGCGGTGAAGGTTCTCTGCACATTTTCAAGGTCAGCAATTTCACCCGCCTTGAAAGGTGCAGTTAGTGTGCAGCAATATTCCAGCCTAGATAGAACAAGCGATCTGTAAAGTGTCAACATGGGCTTGGCATCCCTGGTTTTGAAGGTTCTCATTATCCATCCTGTCATTTTTCGAGCAGATGCAATTGCTACTTTGTTATGGTCCTTGAAGGTGAGATCCTCTGACATGATCACTCCCAGGTCTTTGACATTAGGTTTTCGCTCTATTGTGTGGTTGGAATTAGTTTTGTACTCCGATGAGATTTTAATTTCTTCACGTTTTCCGTATCTGAGTATAATTGAAATTTCTCATCATTGAACTTCATATTGTTTTCTGCAGCCCATTTAAAGATTTGGTTTATGTCTGCTTGGAGTCTTGCAGTGTCTTCAACAGTGGACACTGTCATACAGATTCGGTGTCATCTGCAAAGGAAGACAGCACTGTGGCTTATATCCCTGTCAATGTCTGATATGAGGATGAGGAATAGGATGGGATCAAGTACTGTGCCTTGTGGAACAGAGTTTCTCACAGTAGCTGCCTCAGACTTTACTCTATTGACTACTACTCTTTGTGTTCTACATGTTAGGAAATTATAGATCCATCTACCAACTTTTCCTGTTATTCCTTTATCATGCATTTTGTGTGCTATTACACCATGGTCACACTTGTCAAAGGCTTTTGCAAAATCTGTGTATATAACATCTGCATTCTGTTTATCTTCTAGAGCATCCAGGACCTTGTCGTAGTGGTCCAGTAGTTGGGACAGACAGGAGCGGCATGCTCTAAACCCATGTTGTCCTGGGTTGTGCAATTGATGGGTATCAAGATGGGTGGCGATCTTGCTTCTTAGAACCCTTTCAAAGATTTTTATGATATGGGACGTTAGCGCAATTGGTCTGTAGTTCTTTGCTATTGCTTTACTGCCCCCTTTGTGGAGCGGGGCTATGTCTGTTGTTTTTAGTAGCTGCGGGACGATCCCAGTGTCCTTGCTCCCTCTCCATAGGATGTTAAAAGCATGTGATAGGGGCTTCTTGCAGTTCTTGATGAACACAGAGTTCCATGAGTCTGGGCCAGGAGCGGAGTGCATGGGCATGTCATTTATTGCCTCAGTGTGCGCAGGATTTTTTTAATACTGTGCACACTGAGGGTGCAGACCCATTCTCTCATGTCTAGGCGACTCAGGCCTATTGCACTAAATTTGAAGGAATGAAAAATAAAATGTAGATCTACGTTCGGAGCAGTACGTGCGTCAACGTATATCTACGTGTTTACAGTTTAAGGGTTAAGGAAAGAAATACTATTATTTCTGTTACATTTGTAGTCTTAAGCAATAAAAACAACATAATACATCATGATAATGAACTACATATTCACCTTTATTTTTGTAAGACCTGTTGGTCTAAAAAAAAGTTGTTTGCCTTTTTGGGGGCTCCCAGGAACGTAACCCTATTTTCCCCATAGTTTTTCAGTTCATCTAACACGATTTTATATAACACGGCATTTTCAGGAATGTAACTATCGTGTTAAATGATGGTCTACTGTACTATGGAGGTGTGGCAGCCGGACGGAGGGAAAACATTATGTCACTCCCCTTTTGTTTAAAATTCTCGGAATGAATTATTCATTACTTCTCCCTTTGTTTATGATGGCATCTAAAGGAAGTTGATAGAAAAGATTAAACTCAGTGAACATGGAATGTATGTCGATGGTAATAATGTGGCTCTGGGCCATATGTAAGTAGGTGTATGTATGTAGCCCAGGCAGACTACATACCTACATTATTATTATAACTGATAATTATACTTTGTACCTGTACCTAAGTAAACTTACACAAGTTAATATAGACAAGTCAAAATAGCTAGGGTCACCCCGATCCACAAAGGAGGTGATCAAACAGACCTGAATAATTATAGACCAATTTCTAATTTACCATTGCTTTCTAAAATCTTCAAAAAATTAATTCATAGACAAATCTATTTCTACCTCGTCTCACACAATGTACTCAACCCCTGTCAATTTGGATTCAGGACAAACAAGAGCACAAACGATGCTATTATGCACATGTTGGAGTTAATATATACCACACTTGAGAAGAAAGAAGTCCCACTGGGAATCTTCATTGATCTACGCAAAGCTTTTGATACAGTCGACCATGATTTACTGCTCACAAAATTAGCACATTATGGTATAAGGGGGCACCCACTCAACTACCTAAAGTCATACCTCACCAACAGAAGCTAATACGTGTACACAAATGGAGCGAACTCTTCCACACAACAAATTACAGTCGGAGTCCCTCAAGGAAGTGTCCTGGGTCCACTCCTATTCCTCATTTACATAAATGACCTACCAAATGCATCACAACTACTCAAACCCATTTTATTTGCAGATGACACAACATATGTCTTCTCTCACCCAAATCCAGTTATACTGGCCAACACTGTTAATGCCGAATTACAGAAAATATCAACATGGATGACGACTAACAAGCTTACTCTCAATACTGACAACATCTACTTCATACAGTTTGGAAGCAAAGCCACAAATGTTCCATTTAACATAACGCTCAATGGTACACCCATCACAAGACTCACAGAGGGAAAATTCCTAGGAATCCACCTTGACAGTAGCCTTAAATTCCAAACACACATACAAGAAATTTCCAAGAAAATCTCGAAGACAGTAGGCATATTATCAAAAATACGCTATTATGTACCACAATCACCTCTCCTTGCACTATATCATTCACTTATCTACCCGTATCTCACCTATGGAATCTGTGCATGGGGATCAACAACATTAAATCACCTTAGACCACTCATAACACAACAAAAGGCCGCAGTCAGAATGATAAATTCCCACTCTAGACAGCATACTCCACCCATATTCAAAAGTCTAAAACTACTCACCGTAAAGAACATTCATACTTACTCTTGTGCCTACTACATATATAAAACTTTACACTCTAATATAAACCCTCCGCTCAAAATTCTTCTCACCAACTTTAATAGGACCCATGACCACAACACACGACACAGATCACTTTTTGATATACTCCGTGTTCATATCAACCTATGTAAAAATTCTATGCACATAAAGGGCCCCAGAATCTGGAATTCATTACCAGTAAATATTAAGATAATCTTGTCTGAAAATCAATTTAAGACTCAACTCAAAAACCACCTACTCACCCAAAACTAAATGATCATACTATAAACTACTTTGAAAAATGCTCAGTATTACTTTCCTATACGATAATCTCAATTTTTAATAATATGTTACTATTATGTTACCCCCTACTCAATCAAAACTAAATACAGTGGACCCCCGAGTTTCGTAAAAACTTCACTCCTGAAGTCTGCTCAAGTGCCATTACCGAACGAATTTACTCCCTTAAGGAAAAATTTCACGTAGGTTAGTCTATTTCAGACCCCCAAAAATACACTTCCACAAGAACTTACAAAATTATATTTACATAATTGCACGATTTCCGGGGTATTCGTTAACCGAGGGTCCACTGTACTCATTATATAAGTTAATGTCAAAAATGCTCAATGTTATTTTCCTTAAGATAATCTCAATTCCATATTACCATTCAAGAATCTAAACACCTGTAACAATCTTTTATCATCATATAATAATTTAAACAGTAAAATTTCATCATATTGTAATTTTGAAAACAATTTTTAACTAGAATAAACTCAATAAATTTCTCTAATATTAAGTACATAGTCTTTAAGTTACTAGATTAAGCTGCCCCTAAAGCCATGGCATGTCAGTGGCTCTCTTTGCACTCAATTTAGGTTGTAACTACCAATACCTATGTAATCTGCAATGAAATAAAATTTACTTTACTTACTTTACTTTACTTTACATTTTGCTAAATCCACCTAAATACACCCCACAGTAGAATAAATTAACATAAATATGAGATGTGGTAGCCAGGCACTGTAGACTTGGTGCCAGCACTTGTGGACTTGTGGTAGCCAGGCTACTTGTAGGACTTGTGGTAGCCAGGCTACTTGTAGGACTTGTGGTAGCCAGGCAACTTGTAGGACTTGTGGTAGCCAGGCTACTTGTAGGACTTGTGGTAGCCAGGCTACTTGTAGGACTTGTGGTAGCCAGGCTACTTGTAGAACTTGTGGTAGCCAGGCTACTTGTAGGACTTGTGGTAGCCAGGCTACTTGTAGGACTTGTGGTAGCCAGGCTACTTGTAGGACTTGTGGTAGCCAGGCTACTTGTAGGACTTGTGGTATCCAGGCTACTTGTAGGACTTGTGGTAGCCAGGCAACTTGTAGGACTTGTGGTAGCCAGGCTACTTGTAGGACTTGTGGTAGCCAGGCTACTTGTAGGACTTGTGGTAGCCAGGCTACTTGTAGGACTTGTGGTAGCCAGGCTACTTGTAGGACTTGTGGTAGCCAGGCACTTGTGGACTTGTGGTAGCCAGGCTACTTGTAGGACTTGTGGTAGCCAGGCTACTTGTAGGACTTGTGGTAGCCAGGCTACTTGAGGACTTGTGGTAGCCAGGCTACTTGTAGGACTTGTGGTAGCCAGGCTACTTGTAGGACTTGTGGTAGCCAGGCTTGTAGGACTTGTGGTAGCCAGGACTCTTAGGACTTGTGGTAGCCAGGCTACTTGTAGGACTTGTGGTAGCCAGGCTAGCTTGTAGGACTTGTGGTAGCCAGGCAACTTGTAGGACTTGTGGTAGCCAGGCTACTTGTAGGACTTGTGGTAGCCAGGCTACTTGTAGGACTTGTGGTAGCCAGGCACTTGTAGACTTGTGGTAGCCAGGCACTTGAGACTTGTGGTAGCCAGGCTACTTGTAGGACTTGTGGTAGCCAGGCTACTTGTAGGACTTGTGGTAGCCAGGCTACTTGTAGGACTTGTGGTAGCCAGGCACTTGTAGGACTTGTGGTAGCCAGGCTAACTTGTAGGACTTGTGGTAGCCAGGCTACTTGTAGGACTTGTGGTAGCCAGGCACTTGTAGGACTTGTGGTACCAGGCTACTTGTAGGACTTGTGGTAGCCAGGCTACTTGTAGGACTTGTGGTAGCCAGGCTACTTGTAGGACTTGTGGTAGCCAGGCTACTTGTAGGACTTGTGGTAGCCAGGCTACTTGTAGGACTTGTGGTAGCCAGGCAACTTGTAGGACTTGTGGTAGCCAGGCTACTTGTAGGACTTGTGGTAGCCAGGCTACTTGTAGGACTTGTGGTAGCCAGGCTACTTGTAGGACTTGTGGTAGCCAGGCACTTGTAGGATTGTGGTAGCCAGGCTACTTGTAGGACTTGTGGTAGCCAGGCTACTTGTAGGACTTGTGGTAGCCAGAGCTAACTTGTAGGACTTATGTGGTAGCCAGGCTACTTGTAGGACTTGTGGTAGCCAGGCTACTTGTAGGACTTGTGGTAGCCAGGCTACTTGTAGGACTTGTGGTAGCCAGGCTACTTGTAGGACTTGTGGTAGCCAGGCAACTTGTAGGACTTGTGGTAGCCAGGCAACTTGTAGGACTTGTGGTAGCCAGGCAACTTGTAGGACTTGTGGTAGCCAGGCTACTTGTAGGACTTGTGGTAGCCAGGCAACTTGTAGGACTTGTGGTAGCCAGGCTACTTATAGGACTTGTTTGTTTACATTACGTGTGAGTAGGATGGTGAGGGGAGGGCTGCCCTGGCTGGCTACCCAAACATGACTTCCTACAAACAAAACTCACCTCTCACCCTACATTAACACTATAAATATTTTAAGGTAAGTAATGAGTGTACTGTATATGCATTTTATCACTCTAGGGCGGTTAATGTCGTAGTAGGTGGGAGTGGCCAGGCAGGATGCCATACCTCCCACACAACTTTCTACAAATACTTTTCACCTCTCACCCTACATTAAGACATTAAGACTACAAATATTTTAAGTAATGAGTGTACTGTATATGCACTGTATCAATCTAGGGAGCTTTAAGCATCATAGTATAGTATGTGTGGGTGGGGTGGCCAGGAGGGCTACCATACCTAACACACCTGACTTCTTACAGTAAATACTACTCACCCTTTGCCCTACATTAAGACTACAAATATTTTAAGGTAAATAATGAGTGTACTGTGTGTGTATTTTACTTTTTAATGCCTAGTTCTATTGCTAACTTAATATACGTTAGTGTAAACTTGTTATCTGGCATTTATATACATTTATAAATGGAAAGAAATGGAGTTCTGCTTTTAGGCGAAGTCTGCTTTCTGGCAGTAGCCTGGAACCTACCCTACAGTATAAGTGGGGCCCTACTATACATAATATAATAATATAATTATAATACTATGTATGTACTACTAATAATAAATATTTTTTTTTTTT
>WNWK01016508.1:0-44741 GCA_009830355.1 Cherax destructor
CCTGCTACTCTTTCCATCCTTAATCCCATCCATCACCAGGGATTACGCTTATGCCTTGGTGCATTTCGTTCTTCCCCGGTTGAGAGCCTCTATGTAGAAGCGAACATTCCATCCTTATCCGATCGTCGTGATGCACATTGCATTCGCTATTTTGTTCGCTCTCATGACCTCCGCAATCCTTCCATGTATAGGATTGTTACAGATGTTAGTAGGCGCTCTTTTTGTTCGTCGCCCCTGCTAACTTCGTCCCTTTTCTCTTCGTCTACATTCACTCCTGTCTTCCCTTCAGCTCCCACCTCTATATGTTCATGTGACATCTCCCTTTTCCCTGCCCCCTTGGGAAGTTCCTGCTGTCTGTGTCTGTTCTATTCCTCTACCTTGCGCGAAAGCCCAAATACCTACGGCGGCTTCTCGCTCTTTCTTTCTAGACCATTTCCATTCTCATTCCCATGCCATCGCAGTATACACCGTGGTTGAAAGTCATCTGACGGCGTCGGATTCGCAGCAGTGTTTCCGGACAGCGTCGATAGGGCATCTATTACCCTCGGCTAGCATATTTACGGCTGAATTGTATGCCATTCTTGTGGCACTTATTCGTATTGCATCTATGCCTGTGTCACCATTTGTGGTCGTTTCAGACTCCCTTAGTGCTTTACAGGCTGTCCGTAAAATTGATACACCTCACCCCCTAGTTCTTCGTATCCACCTTTGGTTACGCCGTATCTTTAGCAAGCATAAAGATATTGTCTTTTGTTGGGTCCCTGGTCATGATGACGTACAGGGCAATGAACAGGCAGACACTGCTGCACGGTCAGCAGTACATGACCTTCCAGTTTCATATAGAGGTGTTCCTTTCACGGACTATTTTGCGGTCATTGCTACCCACCTTCGCACCCGTTGGCAACAACGCTGGTCTGATCTGCTGAATAACAAACTTCATTTTATTAAACCGGTTATAGGTTTCTGGCCTTCTTGTCACCAATGTCGAGGTTGGGAGACTACACTCTCCCGTCTTCGCATCGGCCACACTCGTCTTACTCACGGGTATCTCATGGAGAGGCTCCCTGCCCCTCTCTGTGAGCATCGTCAGGTTCCAGTGTCTGTTCGACATATTCTGTTGGACTGCCCACTCTATCAACGTTATCAATCAATTATCCTACCTATCTTCGTGTTATCCGCGAATTTGCTCATATCACTAATAATTCCCTCATCAAGGTCATTGATATATATTATAAACAACAACGGGCCTAAGACTGATCCCTGTGGAACTCCGCTTGTTAGAGATCCCCACTCGGATTTAACCCCATTTATGCACACTCTCTGCTTCCTATTGATGAGCCATGACTCGATTCATGACAGCACTTTTCCCCCAATGCCATGAGCTGCCACTTTCTTTAACAGTCTCTGGTGCGCTACTCTATCAAAAGCCTTACTAAAATCTAAATTAACAATATCGAATTCTTTATCGTGATCGACAGCCTCAAAAGCTTTACTAAAGAAGGTTAATAAATTAGATAGGCAGGAATGGCCCCTCGTGAATCCATGCTGAGTATCATTAATCAAATTATGGTTATCTAGATGGCTTCTAATAATATCAGCTATAATTGACTCTAGTAATTTGCCTACAATTGAGGTCAGGCTTATTGTGCGGTAATTTGATGGTAGTGACTTGTCCCCTGCTTTAAAAATAGGAATTACATTAGCCACCTTCCACATATCAGACACTACACCTGTTTGAAGAGATAAATTAAAAATGTTAGATATTGGTTCACAGAGTTCCATTTTGCATTCCTTAAGAACCCTTGCAAAAAGCTCATCAGGACCCGGCGATTTATGTTGTTTCAGTCGGTCTACTTGTTTAATAACCATTAGTAAGGCCTCACCTAGATTATGCAGCTCAGTTCTGGTCTCCATATTACAGAATGGATATAAATTCGTTAGAAAACATTCAGTGTAGAATGACTAAATTAATACATAGCATTAGAAATCTTCCGTATGAAGAAAGACTGAAGACCCTTAAATTACATTTACTTGTAAGACGAAGAATGAGGGAAGACATGATCGAGGTATACAAGTGGAAAATGGGTATTAGCAAAGGGGATATAAATAAGGTCTTGAGGATATCTCTCCAAGAGAGAACCCGCAATAATGGATTCAATTTAGATAGGGTTTAGGTAGGGTTATTGAAGCAAGGACCTTGGGTAGTTTCAAATTTAGGTTGGATAAATTCATGAGTGAGAGGGGTTGGATTTGAGTGGGACTTGCGCATGAGTAAATAGAATTATTATTTTATTAACACATCGGCCGATTCCCACCAAGGCAGGGTGGCCCGAAAAAGAAAAACTTTCATCATCATTCACTCCATCACTGTCTTGCCAGAGGGGTGCTTTACGCTACAGTTATAAAACTGCAACATTAACACCCCTCCAGAGTGCAGACACTGTACTTCCCATCTCCAGGACTCAAGTCCGGCCTGCCGGTTTCCCTGAATCCCTTCATAAATGTTACTTTGCTCACACTCCAACATCACATCAAGTATTAAAACCATTTGTCTCCATTCACTCCTATCACATACGCTCACACATGCTTGCTGGAAGTCCAAGCCCTCGCACACAAAACCTCCTTTACCCCTCCCTCCAACCTTCCTAGGCCGACCCCTACCCCGCCTTCCCTCCACTACAGATTTATACACTCTGAAGTCATTCTGTCTCGTTCCATTCTCTCTACATGTCCGAACCACCTAAACAACCCCTCCTCAGCTCTCTGGATAATAGTTTTGGTAATCCCACACCTCCTCCTAATTTCCAAACTCCGAATTCTCTGCATTATATTCACACCACACATTGACCTCAGACATGACATCTCCACTGTCTCCAGCCTTCTCCTCGTTGCAACATTCATCACCCATGCATCACACCCATATAAGAGTGTTGGTATAACTATACTCTCATATATTCCCCTCTTTACTTCCATGGACAAAGTTCTTTGTCTCCACAGACTCCGAAGTGCTCCACTCACCCTTTTCCCCTCATCAATTCTATGATTCACCTCATCCTTCATATACCCATCTGCTGACATGTCCACTCCCAAATATCTGAATACATTCACCTCCTCCATACTCTCTCCCTCCAATCTGATATCCAATCTTTCTTCACATAATCTTTTTGTTATCCTCATCACCTTACTCTTTCCTATATTCACTTTCAATTTTCTTCTTTTACACACCCTACCAAATTCATCCACCAACCTCTGCAACTTCTCTTCAGAATCTCCCAAAAGCACAGTGTCATCAGCAAAAAGCAACTGTGACAACTCCCACTTTGTATTTGATTCTTTATATTTTAACCCCACACCTCTTACAACCCCATCTATAAATATATTGAACAGCCAAGGTGACATCACACATCCTTGTCTAAGGCCCACTTTTACTGGGAAAAAGTCCCCCTCCCTCCTACACACTCTAACCTGAGCCTCACTATCCTCATAAAAACTCTTCACTGCTTTCAGTAACCTACCTCCTATTCCATACACCTGCAACATCTGCCACATTGCCCCCTATCCACCCTATCATACGCCTTTTCCAAATCCATAAATGCCAAAAAAACCTCTTTACCCTTATCCAAATACTGTTCACCTATATGTTTCACTGTAAACACTTGGTCTACACACCCCCTACCTTTCCTAAAGCCTCCTTGTTCATCTGCTATCCTGCTCTCTGTCCTACTCTTAATTCTTTCAATAATAACTCTACCATACACTTTACCAGGTACACTCAACAGACTTATTCCCCTATAATTTTTAAGAACATAAGAAAGGAGGAACACTGCAGCAGGCCTGTTGGCCCATACTAGGCAAGTTCTTCACAATCCGTCCCACTAACAGAATATTTGCTCAACCCAATTTTCAATGCACTCTCTTTTGTCCCCTTTGCCTTTATACAAAGGAACAACACACGCTCTCTGCCAATCCCTAGGTACCTTACCCTCTTCCATACATTTATTAAATAATAGCACCAACCTCTCCAAAACTATATCTCCACCTGCTTTTAACATTTCTATCTTTATCCCGTCAATCCCAGCTGCCTTACCCCCTTTCATTCTACCCACTGCCTCACGAACTTCCCCCACACTCACAACTGGCTCTTCCACACTCCTACAAGATGTTATTCCTCCTTGCCCTATACACGAAATCACAGCTTCCCTGTCTTCATCAACATTTAACAACTCATCAAAATATTCCCTCCATCTTCCCGATACCTCTAACTCTCCATTTAATAACTCTCCTCTCCTATTTTTAACTGTCAAATCCATTTGTTCCCTAGGCTTCCTCAACTTATTAATCTTGGGTAGCATTGAAAATTGGATTGAGCAAATATCCTGTTAGTGGGATGGATTGTGAAGGACCTGCCTAGTATGGGCCAACAGGCCTGCTGCAGTGTTCCTCTTTTCTTATGTTGTTAAGAGTTGCCGAAAACATATCTGATGAAGCCTGCAGCGTAGGCTTCATCAGAGATTCCTAGTGTTGCATAACTTCTCGACAATATATACCATTTGTAATAGGTAACCTTCAGGTAGTACATGAATGTTATACAATACCGACAAGACGAGGGACTGATTTCCTCATCTTTTGTATATAATTCTGTCTTCCCGTGAATTTGTTTTGATAAAGCCACTGGATGGCGAAACGTCTACAATAAAGATACCCAGATGTTGCACCTGTGTCTAATTCTTCAACCTTCAGGTAGTCTCCAGTTCACCGTCAGTACTGCATCTCTTCTCTTATGTCTTCCATCTGAAATAAATCCTGGTCTTCATGTCTTCTTAATCGAAACAGAACCTTTTCCATTAGACGTTCAATCGTCCAATAATTAGGTTTCAATTTACCATCCGTCTCTGTGTCGTACTCGATGCTAACTAGTAAGCTCAACCTATAGATTCCAAGACCTTCACCACACTGTCTAGAGTTACATCTAGTTGGATTTCTCGTCTTTCACCATCTTGTGCTTGTAAAAAGAAGATATAGTTATAAAAGATTAGAGTTAAATTTCTTTGTTATCTTTGTGGACCAAACATAATAAGGACGATCTGTTTATCAAAGAGGTTTTTTCAACCACAAAAAAAAAAACACTAAAGATTATAATTAGAATAAATTCTTCCTGAAATAACTCATTCTGAGACACCATAATTCTAATAATGTCACCACAACGCTGACAGAGACCACATAAGCATAACAAAGACTTAACAGCTAATAAAAGTGACCTCATAACTATAACTTTAACCTATCAGCTATAACATAGACCCAACCACTGTTATAAAAGTGACACCATACATCCCATTAAACTTACTTATTCTTCAAAGAAATACACAGAAGTGAAGATAATCCAAGACCCCCCCCTCTCCCCATGGTATACTGAGAGGTAAATATAAAAAAGATGAAAGACAGAAATAATGAGCAGGTTGGCAGGTAATTATGGAGGTCGTTTTAGCACCTGCTAGTCCATTAAAACTGAAGTCTTTAATTTAAACTTAATTTGAAATCAGAGAACGCCGGTCAGCTGGAAATTAAATATTGCAACTGTCAGATGGTTGTGCAATCTCCGAAGTCTAGAAAATAACTGACGTTGAAATTGGGCAAAACAAATTTAAGTTTTATATTAATTGAGGATGACAGGGATTTCCGTATTGCAGTACGAATACCCAGCAGTGCAAGCTCTTATTTGTACATATCGCTCACTGGTGAACTAGTTTGTGAGCGAAAGTGTATTTTTACTACCCCCTCAACCCATGAATTTCCGTGATGAGAGTCTTGCTAGAACATAGAGAGGACAGGTACATTAATATTGTATGTAAATGTCTGTCTGGGCAGTGATTATCCATTATCTTATGCCTAGTAGCGTCGTGACACAGCGACCTTGTATCGGAATACTGGAAAAACAGTCAGATAATGTCTTCATTACTTCACAACAAAAGTGAACCAATGGACGAACGAGCAGACACCGGTGAGCGGCAATCAACGGACTCCCAAACGCAATAGCGAACTAGAAGCGACGAGCGTAATAAATATTAACGAACGTGACCAGAAGACAAACACTATCCACCGTGACCCAACAGAGAGCAGGTGACCAGAAGACAAACACTATCCACCGTGACCCAACAGAGAGCAGAACACTCATAGGCAAACATAACCCAGATGGACTCATGAACAAGCAAGATACAGGTGAACGTGACACAAGAGACGGTAACAAGATACAGGTGAACGTGATGAAGGTGTCAAACCGACACTAGCAGATGTGACCTGAGATCATGGTGTCTCCTCTGTTACTAAAGATCAGTATAAACAGCGTCTTAGATGGGAGTGGGTTGAAGCAATTGGTTTTAATGACCTGATGTGCTGTTTGAGTGTGAGCAAAGTAACTTGAAGGGATTCAGGGAAACCGGCAGGCTGGACTTGATTCTTGGAGTAGGGAAGTACACTGCTTGCACTCTGAAGGAGGGAAGTACAGTGCCTGCACTCTGAAGGAGGGAAGTTCAGTGACTGCACTCTGAAGGAGGGAAGTTCAGTGACTGCACTCTGAAGGAGGGAAGTTCAGTGACTGCACTATGAAGGACGGAAGTTCAGTGACTGCACTCTGAAGGAGGGAAGTTCAGTGACTGCACTCTGAAGGAGGGAAGTTCAGTGACTGCACTCTGAAGGACGGAAGTTCAGTGACTGCACTCTGAAGGAGGGAAGTACAGTGCCTGCACTCTGAAAGAGGGAAGTACACTGCTTGCACTCTGAAGGAGGGAAGTACAGTGCCTGCACTCTGAAGGAAGGGTGGAGATGTGTTATAGTTTTTGAACTGCAGTATCGGCACGCCTCTGGCAAGACAGTGATATAGTGAGTGATAATAATAGTGTTTCTTCTTTCTCGGGTCACCCTGACTTGGTGGAAAACGGCCGATGTGTTAAAAAAAAATCATTCACAGGCAGAGTGGCCCCACTACTATACATAACCCTACAACTATAACATTGGCCCTAAAACTAAACTAAGAAACCAACAATTATAACAGTGATTCCGAACTATAAGTGACCCAAAAATTGTACCAATGACCTCTCAGCTATAATAGTGACCCAAAATAATATTTAAACACCTATAACTAAAACAGTCACCTCCTAACTGTCAGTAACCCAGCAGCAACTTATAAATCAACTAAATAATTACCCAACACCTATAATACTTAGATTGAAATTACAACAGTGAACCTGCAACTAAAACTGTGGTCTTACAACAACAGCAGTGATACTAAAACTGATGTGACGTAAAAACTATAACAGTGATCACACAACTATAACAGTGACTTTATCAGAATGACAATGATCCCACAACTATAACAGTGACTTTATCAGAATGACAATGATCCCACAACTATAACAGTGACTTTATCAGAATGACAATGATCCCACAACTATAACAGTAACTTTATCAGTATGACAGTGATCCCACAACTTTAACAGTGACCTTACAATTACACTAAGGAACCAACAATCTCACCCTTCAACTCGAACAGTGACCTCACTACTTATTCAATGTCAGGAAAAGGGATCAACTGGGCTCTTCCCAGCAGAAAACTTTACTAAATAATGCTAACATGAATGAAAAATGCAAGTAAATACTCAGACACACAGTGACACAAGCACACAGGTATACACACACACAAACACACACACGGGAAGCAGTATCGTTAATAGTGCTCCCGGGATTTAGCGTCTAGCAGCTGTCCTACGTTATTATTAGCGGTCATAGTACGTGATTGAATCAGTGAACATACCTACAAGAGTGTAACAGCTTTCTAGAGTGTGAATAATGTGATAACATCAAGAATTTTACAATTTAAATTTGAATGCGGGTGATTTTACTGGAAGGTGTGAGTGAGGGTAGCAATCAGCTGGTCAGTGCCGGCTACAGTGTTGACACAAATAATAAAAACAATCATATTTAATGGGTCAAGGTTGGGACCTTAAATAAAAAATAAATGCAAATATCTTGTTGGTTATAGTAGCAGTGTAGTGATAAAGTCATAAAAGAGTGATACAGTAAATAATGAAAGAAAAAAATTAGTCAATCCCCAGAACTTGGTGTTGTGACTACAGTTAGTATCATCAGATTTGTTATGACCATAACACTAAAGGAAAAAAGCGTGAATACCAAGTTTTTTATGCATGATAAAATCTACGGAGGGAGTTACAAACTGTAGATCATAGAAGCCACCACCAGGAGCCTCCATTGTTGTGCAGACGACGTCACTTGTCTATGTGTGGCAGCAATTTTTGGTTGGTGTCTAAAGTGTCAGTGTCTCGCCCTGCTTGTTGTATGTTATACCATCACTCTCTCCCTAACTTTTAATGCCAGCAGATAGATAATGGTAACCCTGACAATATTTACTAATTGATCTAAAATCTTCAGAAGAGTTGTGTAGCCTAGCGACCCCCCGCCCCTCCCTTTTTTCTCAAAGAACGACAAGCTAGTAAACGTGCACGCACACACTAACACACGTGTACACCAGTAAGCAATATAATAGTAAATATTAGTATATATTAATAAGGATTAGAGTGAGAAATATTTTTATAATCTCCAAAAGAGTAGCGTAGCCTAGCGTGATAAAGCGACCCCCCCCCTTTGTTTTCAAAGAACGACAAGCTAGTACACGAACACGAGCACACACACACACGTGTACACCAGTAAGTATTATAGTATTAAATATTAGTATATATTAATGTGGAATAGGGTGTGAAATATTTCTATAATCTTCAAAAGAGTAGTGTGGTCTAGCGTGTTAAAGTGACCTCTCCCCTTTTTTCAAAGACTGAGACGCGCGCGCGCACGAACGCACGCACGCACACGACACACACACACACACACACACACACACACACACACACACACACACATACTCACACTCACATATACATGTACTCAGACAAACCTAACCTAACACATTAGATCATAAATCCCTCCCCTCCACCACACACCCATTTTTACACAAAGCTGAAGGAGCTAGAGCATCCTAACAGGATAAAAAATGGGATCTCAAAAGGGAGGATGTAAAGGCAAGGGAACTGAGGATGGTTGGTCTGAAAAGGAAGAATGGGTAGAACGGCTCAAGAACAAAATGGATAAAGAATGGGATAAAAGGTTAAATGAGTTTTACAGTAACATGTTAGAGAAGATGTCTGCAGAGAGCAAGAGGTGGGAATCGCGAGCGGTAGTAGCTGAGGCAAAGATACAAAGACTGGAGGAAGAAATGGATGTGCTGAAGCAAGATATAAAGATGAGGTCCGAAAGGAGTAAGGTGACTGAAATGGGAACATCAGTAGGCAGCGAGGGGACTGAAGGAGGGGATGGAGCTAAGAAGTATTTAGCAGAAGTACTATCAGATCATCAGAGTGTCCAGGAGATGATAAGGGAAACAACAAAGGAGATGCTTAAATCAGATCCAGATATATTGAGAGAAAAGAAATGGGAAGAAGAGAGGGAGAGGTCAATAATTATTCATGGGCTTCAGGAGGCTGAAGGGAAGACCTATGATGAAAGGAAGCATTGGAAGGAAACAGAGATTAAGAGCATCATTGCAGTAACAGGAGAGAAGGACATGTCTCAGGTAGAACATTTTCACAGACTTGGGGGGGTATTCGAGGGAAAAAAATCGACCAATCAAATTGACATTCAAGATACTACAACAGAAGCCAATGTTAAAAGACTCAGGAATATCAACAAGTGTATCTCAGTCGATACAGAACACGAAACGAAAGGGAACAACTGAAAGTGAGAGCAAGACGAAACCAGTGAAACGAAAGTGAGACAGGACAGGAAAGAACAGCCTCTGAGGGAACATCAAACACACATGTTTTTAGAAACCCATCAACCCCTGTCACCACATATCAACCAAACACAATAACCACAAACCACACATCATAGCCCCCACCCCCCTAAGCACTAATTTCACAGTCACAGCAGCTTCACATAATCTGTCCTGCCTTCCTGCGTTAAACTATCGACCAATGTCTCTGACTTGTATAGTATGCAAGGTAATGGAAAAGATCATCAGGAGAAGAGTGGTGGCACATATTGAAAAGATTGGGCTCATACATGACAATCAGCACGGCTTCAGAGATGGGAAATCCTGTGTCACAAATCTACTTGAGTTCTACGATAAGGTAACAGAAGCAAGACAGGAGAGAGAGGGATGGGTATATTGCATCTTTTTGGACTGTAAGAAGGCTTTTGACACAGTACAACACAAGAGACTGGTGCAAAAATTAGAGGAGCAGGCAGGAATAATAGGGAAAGTACTGCAATGGATCAGGGAATACCTAACAGGAAGGAAACAACGAGTGTTGGTACGTGATGAAGTGTCAGAGTGGGCGCATTTTTCGAGTGGGGTTCCACAAGGGTCAGTCCTAGGTCCGGTGCTGTTTCTTGTATATGTGAATGACATGATGGAAGGAATAGATTCAGAAGTGTCACTGTTCGCTGATGATGTGAAACTGATGAGGAGAATACAAGCGGACGAGGATTACAAGGGGATCTGGACAGACTACAAGTCTGGTCAAACAAATGGCTCCTGGAGTTTAACCCCAGTAAGTGTAAGGTCATGAAGATTGGGGAAGGAAACAGAAGACCGCAGACGACATACAGGTTAGGGAATCAAAGGCTGCAAACGTCACTTAAAGAAAAGGATCTTGGAGTAAGCATTATAACGAACATGTCTCCTGAGGCACACGTCAATCAAATAACTGCTGCAGCATATGGGCGATTGGCAAACCTGAGATTAGCGTTTAGACATCTGAGTAAGGAGTCATTCACGACATTGTACACTGTGTACGCCAGGCCTATACTGGAGTATGCAGCACCAGTATGGAACTCTCACCTAGTCAAACACGTCAAGAAATTGGAGAAAGTGCAAAAATTTGCAACACGTTTAGTCCCGGAACTGAGAGGTATGTCTAATGAGGAGAGGTTAAGGGAACTCAACTTGATACTAGAGGATATAAGGGACAGGGGACACATGATAACAACGTATAAAATACTGAGAGGAATTGACAAGGTGGACAGGGCTCGAATGTTTCAGAGATGGGATACAGGAACAAGGGGCCACAATTGGAAGCTGAAAACCCAGATGAGTCATAGGGATGTTAGGAAGTATTTCTTTAGTCTTAGAGTTGTCAGGAAGTGGAATAATCTGGAGAGTGACGTAGTGGAAGCAAGTTCCATACATAGCTTTAAGAAGAGGTATGATAAAGCTTATGGAGCATGGAGAGAGTGAATTAGTATCGACCAGTGAAGAGGCGGGGCCAGGAGCTATGAATCGACCCCTGCAACCACATATAGGTGAGTGCATATAGGTGAGTACACACACACACACGCTAAGCAAAATAATATTCTTTTGACAGATGGTCCACCACTGGAGACAGGCCTCGATGCTACTCTCTATCTTAATGAAGACTGAATATCACACTGGAGCCTCGACCACGTCCCGAGAATGAAGGCTTCCACTTCTTAATGAACTGTAGTTAGCCAGGGAATTCGATATGTGCTCCAATTCCTTGAATTAAGCCTGAGTGCATTCCATCACCCCCCCCCCACAGGCGCTGTATAATCCCTACGGGTTTAACGCTCCCTATAATAACAGTGAACCCAAAAATTACATAAGACACCCTACAATTATAACAGTGACCTCTCTTCTTTCACAGTGACCTTATAATTATAACAGTGAGTTTAAATGTAATGATTCAAATCTAGATGAGTGACCACTCAACAGTAATAAGGACATATGTATTGCAGTGACCTGACGCACAGTTGTATTAATATCTCAATAACAGTGACCCTACATTAACGATAATGACCAATCTATAATAGTTATCTCAAAACTATAACAGTGACCCACAACTTTACTAATGATTCCACTATAATAACAGTGACCTAACAACGGTAACAATGACCTAACAGCTGTAACAGTGACCTGACAATTGTAAGAGCGACCTAACTGTAACAATGACTTAACTGTAACACTGATCTAACAACTGTAACAGTGACCTATCAACTGTAACAGTGACCTAACAACTATAACTGACCACTGTTAGTGACCTAACAACTGTATCAGTGACCTAACAACTGTAATAGTGACCTAACAACTGTAACAGTGACCTAACAACTGTTAGTGACCTAACTGTTAGTGACCTAACAACTGTAACAGTGACCTAACTGTAATAGTGACCTAACAACTTTTACAGTGACCTAACAACTATAACAGTGACCTAACAACTGTAACAGTGACCTAACAACTGTAACGGTGACCCACAACTATAACATGATTCTCAGGCTGTTACAGATACCCCGTTAATTGACTTGTGACTCAACAAATATTAGAGATTCCAAAACTATATAACATAGTCCACAACATTAACAGAGATCCCGTATATCTAACCATGACCCTTATCTATAACAGTAACTCTACAGTTAGAACAGTGACCACTCAACTGTAACAGTGACACAACAATTACAACACAGAAGTGACTTTTGTACAACACAATTATATCACTGTTGTCACTGTAACAGTGACTCAATTGTAAGAGTTTCACAACAATAATAACTCAACAACTACGAAAGTAACACCACAGCTAAGTGACTACAAAAATTGCTTTAAAATGACACGTTAGCAAAGACTAGGACAGGGGTGGGGAATCTGCGGCCTTAGGGCCACATGCGGCCTTCTAGCGCATTCAGTGCGGCCTTCTGAATGAATCAGAATTTTGTATAAATGATTGGCAGCATGAATTAGCCCTCAACCCAATAGAACAACTTCACACACTAATCCAAAAGGAAATCATATATTATTCAATGGCTGTGGATGAATCAACTGATGCTACTGACTAGGCGCATAACTGAGGATTTTCTTTGCTACGAAGAATTGCTGGCTTTGGGCAGCCTTACTGGCAGGACACTTGGAATAGATATCTTCAACAACTTTCAACATAAACGTCGCAAAGTTGGACTAAATTTGGGTAATTTAGTGAGTGTGTACAGACGGTGCTGCACCTCCCATGACAAGAAAACGTGAAGGGTTTATTGCACAAATAAAAAAATCAAACTTTCAGATCCAGATGCTCTAATTTCCTCTCACTGTATTTTGCATGAGCAAACTCTCTGTGCTAAATTTATATTTTAAGTGACATTTTGTATAAAATTGTAGGTATTATTAACTATATTCGTGCAAATGCAACACGGCATTGTCAGTTTCACAAGCTTAAGTTGGATGATGAGGTATTCAGTGTGGATTTGCCGCATCATTCTAAAGTGCGCTGGCTATCACAGGGACAGACAGGTGGTGGGCAAAATTTTATCTTTGTGAGAACAAATCATTACATTTTATGACGAACAGAATCACTACTGTGAATTATTTAAAGAAGATTCATATATAAATGCTGCATTTCTGTGTGGTATGTCAAAGCAAATATAATGCTTCAAACATTAAAAAACAGAAGCCTCTTAATCGAACGACGGAGGTGAGTAATGTTCAGGTCACTAGGAGAACATCTGCCAGACTTCATGTGTAATACATTGTTAAATATATTAGAGTCTACCTTATCTGAATGACTTTAGTGTTTCATGACTGACGCATCTTACGGCCAGGAGAGTGCCCATTAAGTTTAGTTTGCGCCCGGGAAAATTATTTTATGCATTATATATATATATTTTTTTTTATAAAAATTAGACTCATTGGAACTCGTTCGATAACTGGAGAATGCCTTATCTGATCGGCATCAAATTTTCAGCCCTGGTGCGTTTACCAGAAAGAAAAGATCCCTTTGCTATTGGGTTTAAGTCCCAATTTGCCAGTTTTAATAAAAAATGAGATTAATTTCTATTTAATAACTAAAGAATGCATCTTCTTACCGTCTTCAAAACGTTGATACATTCCTCAATGAGGGTGACGCAATGTAAGTTTACATTGTTTAGGTTCAATTTTTTATGAAACTTAAGAGAAGTTTTGAATCACTGAATTTAGAGCAACTAATGGAGAATGCCTTTTTCAATAGACTTTAAAAAAATCATTGTTGATGGGCTTCCCTTAATTTTAAATTGCTAATTTTATTAAAAAAAAAACGAAATCAGCCTTTTTTTTAGAGGATAGCTAAGAATTATAAATAGACTAGAGCTACAAAAAAGAAATAACTATTGGGAAATACTGAAAACTCGTTTTAATGGCGCTTTTAATTTTCACAAGTTTAAAGAATCCTTAACAACTCTGTGCCAGAGTCTCCTCATTATTAGGTACAGTGTTGTTTAATAAACTCATTTCCACTTAGGCTTTTGTTTATAACTACGCACACATCCGATCAACTTTAAATTTTCAACCTTGGTCAGCTTTTACTAGAAGAAGCTTCGTGGAACAATTATCAAGACTAGGTGCCCTCAGCTCAACTTTATATTGACCAGTACTGAAATTGGTTTCAGTATGAAATCTTCAGAAACCTCGACTAATCGGCTTCAGAATTTCAACACTCGGGTGACCTCCATAGAATAAGGTACAACCAAGTGAGTGTGCAACGGAAACCTATAATTGTTTTACATGATGGTAGGATTGCTGGTGTCTTTTTTCTGTCTCATAAACATGCAAGATTTCAGGTACGTCTTGCTACTTCTACTTACACTTAGGTCACACTACACATGCATGTACAAGCACATATATACACATCCCTCTGGGTTTTCTTCTATTTGCTTACCAGTTCTTGTTTTTGCTTATTTCCTCTTATCTCCATGGGGAAGTGAAAGAGTGTAAAAGTTATAGGGGAATAAGTCTGTTGAGTATACCTGGTAAAGTGTATGGTAGAGTTATTATTGAAAGAATTAAGAGTAAGACGGAGAACAGGATAGCAGATGAACAAAGAGGCTTTAGGAAGGGTAGGGGGTGTGTAGACCAAGTGTTTGCAGTGAAACATATAGATGAACAATATTTAGATAAGGTATAGAGGTGTTTGTGGCATTTATGGATTTGGAAAAGGCATATGATAGGGTGGATAGGGGGACAATGTGGCAGATGTTGCAAATGTATGAAGTAGGAGGTAGGTTATTGAAAGCGGTGAAAAGTTTTTACGAGGATAGTGAGGCTCAGGTTAGAGTATGTAGGCGAGAGGGAGATTATTTCCCAGCAAAAGTAGGCCTTAGACAGGGATGTGTGATGTCACCATGGTTGTTCAATATATTTATAGATGGAGTTGTAAGAGAAGTGAATGCTCGGGTGTTGGCAAGAGGTGTGGGGTTAAAACATAAAGAATCTAACACAAAGTGGGAGTTGTCACAGCTGCTCTTTGCTGATGACACTGTGCTTTTGGAGGATTCTGAAGAGAAGTTGCAGAGGTTGGTGGACGAGTTTATTAGGGTATGCAAAAGAAGGAAATTAAAAGTGATGAGGATAAAAAAATTAGATAATTGAAGATTGGATATCAGATTGGAGGGAGAGAGTATGGAGGAGGTGAATGTGTTCAGATATTTGGGAGTGGATGTGTCAGCAGATGGGTATATGAAGGATGAGGTGAATCATAGAATTAACGAGGGGAAAAAGGTGAGTGGTGCATTGAAGAGCTTGTGGAGACAGAACTTTATCCATGAAAGCAAAGAGGGGAATGTATGAGAGTATATTTATACCAACACTCTTGTATGGGTGTGAGACATGGGTTATGAATGTTGCAACGAGGAGAAGGCTGGAGACAGTGGAGATGTCGTGTCTGAGGTCAATGTGTGGTGTGAATATAATGCAGAGAATCCGTAGTTTGGAAATTAGGAGGTGTGGGATTACCAAAACTATTATCCAGAGAGCTGAGGAGAGGTTATTGAGATGGTTTGGACATGTAGAGAGGATGAAACAAAATAGAATGACTTCGAGAGTGTATAAATCAATAGTGGAGGGAAGGCGGGGTAGGGGTCGGCCAAAAAAGGTTGGAGGGAGGGGGTAAAGGAGATTTTGTGTGCGTGGGGACAAATGGTTTTTAGGACTTGACGTGCTGTTGGAGTATAAGCAAAGTAACATTTATGAAGGGTTTCAGGGAAACCGGCAGGCCGGACTTGATTCCTGGAGATGGGAAGTACAGTGCCGGCACTCTGAAGGAGGGGTGTTAATGTTGCAGTTTTGTAGCTGTAGTGTAAGCACGCCTCTGGCAAGACAGTGATGGAGTGAGTGATGATGAATTTTTTTCTTTGTTGGGCCACCCTGCCTTGGTGGGAAACGGCCTATGTGTTAATAAAAAAAAATCAATTTTATAAGCTAAGAGCTGTTATCTTACATCAGCTCATTTCAAAGCCCAGCCTTATCTTTGGTATACTACCATCCCCAGGATGTGACGCACAACAGTCGACTAGCTCCTAGGTACCTACTTACTGCTAACTGAACAAGGACAGCAGGTGTAAGGAAACATGCCCAGTGTTTCCACCCATAACCGGGATCAAACCACAGACACTCAGTATGCGAGATGAGTGCGCTACCAACCAAGCCATCAACGCTGATAACACTGGTCAACAATTTTTGAAAAGTTGTATGCTTCTTAAATGAGATTAGTTTATTATGTATTTTCTTGTCCTGAATCCAAATATCACCTTGAAAATTGCTCATTTGCTATAGGTTTAAAGATACAAGACATGTAATATTTGATTATTTTATTATAACGTACAATATGTGTCAGTATGTTTTAAACTATAATCCGTACCTACTCTCTGCCTTTGTGCTTGACGCTTATAGTGGACTGAAGAATCATATCTTGCAATTGTCCAGCAATAGTCTGCAAGCAATCTTGTGCCCCATTTGCTCTGGTACCATTTTTCCATGGTTGAAATGTCTTGGTGAAACCTTTCACCATGTTCGTCACTAACTGCCTGTTACGGGTTTAGTGGTGACTCGTAACTTAAAATGGTTTGGCTCATAAAGGGTAAATGACCTGACAAGTCTTTAAATTATGAAAGAAACAACCACTCTAGGTTATTATGAAGTATATATTTAAATAGTTAATATAGTATGAGGAAAGACACAAAACTCACCTATACAAAAATATATATAATATTAAAAGTAACTTGTATATAACTTATAATCTACTCCACTACAACATCACCTTAACTCCAGTTCACATTAGCACACTGCTACTAGTGAGTAAAATAAAATTATAAAAATTTATGAACAGGGAGGCTCCATGATACACCCCCCCTCCTGCAGGCTGCTCAACCTGCAGGCTGCTCAACCTGCTCAGTCTGCAGGCTGTACAAGTACTCTCCTAGATTTAAACAGGCCTCTGCACACTAGGGCCTTACATGTAAACATGAGAGCACTTAAACACTAACAAAAGTATAGTATACACTAAAAAACTTACCAACCCACCTACACTAACGCCAACCATGATGACTTCTTCCCGTCACCGCCCGTCTCGTACTAACTCACAAACACCTCATCTGCTCCCGTCTCCTGGCCACTGTTCCTGACCAGGAATAATATGCGTCTCGATTCAGTTCAATCCCGGAACTATGGAGCATTATTTTTTATATAAACTTTTCCTGCAGCACACTGCATAATACTGCCCCACAGTTCGCTGGAAAAAAAAGTCTAAATGTGAGTCCAAAAAGTGGATTTTAAGTGACATGTTACATCCCATGTTCTTGTAAGCCTTGATGAGGTTTACCACCAATTCTTCATAGTTGCCTTCCCTTATGTTTCCGAGAAATCCCTTCGCCACTAACTTGAATGCTTCCCAAGCAGCTTTCTCCTCCCCATGAAGGTCTGATTCAAAGTCACCATCTTTAAGAAGCTCTCGAATCTGAGGACCATTGAAGACGCCCTCTCTTATCTTAGCGTCGCTCAGTGAGGGAAATTTTGATGTTAAATACTTGAATTTTTGACCGGAATTGTCCATAGATTTTACAAAGTTTTTCATGAGTCCCAGTTTTATGTGTAGTGGTGGTAACAAATTTTTGTTTGGTTCAATGAGAAGTGGATGTTGAATTTTTTTCATCCCAGACTCCAATGATTGACGAGGTGGCCAGTTCTCTCCTGATGTAGTGGCAACCTCTTGCACGACTGTCCCATTCACATAGGAAGCAGCTGTACTTGGTGTATCCGCCCTGCAAGCCCATCACAAGAGCAACAACCTTTAAGTCACCACAGAGCTGCCATTGATGTTCATCATATTTCATGCATTGCAACATATGCTTTATATTCTCATAAGTTTCTTTCATATGTGGTGCATCGGCCACAGGAATTGATGGTTTACTATTGTCGTTATGCAGCAAGACAACTTTCAGTCTCGTTTTTGATGAATCTATGAACATCCTCCAGTGACTGGGTTCGTAGTTGATGCCAAGTGCTTCCATCACCATTAATATTGTTGCACGCCACTAAATCACCTTCCATTACGAAGAAATATAATATAATATGCCTGACATGCATATCAATAGCTTGCTCAGTGAATATTTATTATAAGTTTAAAAAGTGTTTGGCTAAGAAAATCACCAACCTTTGACCTCAAATATAAACTTAACAACCACCTTGAGACTGCTGAACAACCACCTTGTATGACTGCTGGAACAATAATGAAGGTCAGTGAGACTGTGAGTGTGGTAAGAAACACACTGCCGCAAGCCTGTTGCAACCTGTTGTGACACGTAGGTCTATATTGAAAAGTAGACCTAACAAACAATTTTAACCATGATATTCATTATCAGTGACCTAAAATTAGTTGGAAATTGCTACTCTGGTCTCGGAAGCATTTTGGTTGTTGACCAGTGTAACAAGATGATGCAATTTCTGAGCGACTTCAAACTTATTATGCTGGTTTATTTTGGGATATTGGTCTCTCTGAGATAACAAGAGAATGCTTCGTCAGTGTTGCTTCAAACCTGGTGTTTTTAAATGGGTTTAAATTTGATTTGGGTAAATGTTTAACTGCACTATTCCAGTCGAGTGCATTAAGGTACAGGGGACTGGGATTACGCATTTAGGGGATACCCTTCTCGGATCGTTTAGCGACCGAAATATGTCTAGTTATTATGGATTTTTCCTTATCATACATGGTCAAAAATACATATGTGTTCGCCCATCAATGTTTTGTGTTTATTAGTAGAGGTTATGAAAGCTAAGCAAGTGTTGCTTGAACCACATTTGCTGTGAAACGAGCGAGAGTTAGACACCCTCAGTGTTTCACCCTGTGTCCTGGTGATGCTGACTTTTTCTTAATATAGTTAACTAGATCCTTGGCGTCTGTCACACAGACGCCAGGGATATGAATGAGGGAGGTCATAGGGGACATACTCCACCAACCGTCATTCTGTCTGTTACAATGGTATAAATATTATAAGTACATAGACCATAGATATTATTGACAATACATTAGCAGTATTGACATCCCTCTCTCTCTCTCTCTGCTCCTCCCTCTCTCCCTCTCTCTCCTGCTGCTCTGGATAAGAATCAGTTATAAGATGTGTTGGCGAGACAATTATGCAGCGTCATCATCCTCAACAATGTGACCAGACATCTTCGCTTCCTTCACTTTCTCTCATGTTTCTCTTATTTTGTCTTACTTCTCTTCCATCACACAAACACCTAACACCACTCCCTCATATCTGTCTCCACTCTCACTCTGCCTTCCCTCACACACCTCATTATCACACAACTCTTCCTCACTCTTCTATCCTTTACATCACCCTTGCTTATTCTTCCTCTCTTCACGTTACCCTCGCACATGCGGCCTTTCGCATTTATCTCTCACATGTACCTATACATCTTCAGGGAGGTATCGGCACATGTGCAGCGCACACACATCATTGGTTACCCAGCCAACTATTTTATACCAACCCACCTCATCAACCCCACCATAAACAATACAAGTTTGGCCTCTGTCTGGCTCTTCGCCACCCACTAGAGCGATGCAGCTAACCTGAGGGATTCACTATTAAAGGGAAGTGTAGGAGAATAGAGGAAGGGAGAGAGTTTATGGGTGTTGGAGTAGGCGGAGTATGAGCTCTAGCTAAATGTAATTAATATTTTTTAGTAGTAATAATTGTAACTAAATTTTTAGATTAAAAAGTAATTATAATTGTTATTGATTATTATCAATCCTATACCTACTTAAATACATCTTAAAACTAGGTCACTGTCATGGTGAAAGTAGGACCACATCAAATGGTGCATAACTGTGCATTCTGATGTGATTCTCTTTGTATGGGTCACGTCTAGTACTTGTACTGCCGAGAATCAGATTTGTGTAGGCTACGTGTGACAGAGTCGAGGATAATTGATAAATGCAAGCATTGTTTCTTAAAAAAAGTCATACATAGTACTTGTTTGTGTCAAGATTTTTTTTTTGTGATTCTATTTTGAAAGTAGTGTTGAGACGTTAGGGACAAAGTTTATTTTTGAAAAGAAGAAGCCACTGGTTATGAATTCTCGGATGGGTGAGTATTTATGGGTATCATGAAGAATTTTGACTCAGTATTATCTTTAGACGAGTTATACAATTAATAACGATGAACTATCTTATGTTAATTTTTTTAATTTTGGTAATAGGAATGTCCTGGAGGAGATAAATGGTATAAAATACCGACACGATGGACAAATAAATAAACACAAATGCAGTATAATGCGATCCTTTATTGGCAACGTTTCGCCCACACAGTGGGCTTTATCAACAAACTCCTGTTGGGGAGTTATATAATTTAGTTGGCTTTCAAGATATTTGTGAGAGACTCAGTTTCATGAGAACAAAGGTCAAGGAAGGTTAGTGAATGACAGGAAAATGGCGTTACTGTATTGTCAATATTATAACTTCCTCTACTTCTTTTTAAATTATGTTTTTCACCAAAATTATTTGAGTGATATTGTTTAACAACAGAACCTGATTACTGAATATTAACTGTGTAAGGACGAATGAGGAAAGTCGTTTATGTAATAGTATGTGGTGCCAGTTTTACACATTTACAAAATAGTCTGTTAGTTCAATCAACAGTACTATGCTTGTCAAAAACTGCTTCTCAGTTTTGCACCGTAGGATCTTTGTCTTTTTTGGCTGGTTGGAGGTTGGAGCAGCATTGTATAGAATATAATAACTATGGAAACTGCAGTGGTAGCATAACTATCGCAGTACCTTTTTGAAGTTCTTCAGTCTTTGTCAAGAAGAGTCGGGTAGTGAGAACAAAATGTTAAGTGGTAGAGTTGCTTCAAGAAGTTTAAGGTTTCTGTAATGGATATTTCAACCTTCATTAAACAAAACGTTGTGATGAAAAGAATTATACTGAGTACAGAAGGAAGAAGCAAGATGATGCACAGAAGAAAAATAACTGAGATCTACTGGAAGTTACTACTGTACACATAAGGAATCATCTACGTTGTCATATTTCAGGAGTAAAAAAAGAGAAGATAGTGAAGTTCAGCCGAGATGATTTGAGACAAAGATCCTGAAACATTAAAACTCCTGCATTCTATGTTTGTGGAATGAAACATCGATGTCATTTCTTTTAACAATTTTCGATTGGATTCAGATCAGGACTGTTTCCTGGCTATTGATTAATATTGATATTGTTCTTTTGCCAGTATTTCTTGATCTGTGCTGGCATGTTGAGTACATCTGGGGGAATACAGTGAGATGAGTACAGCTGGGCGAGTAGAGCTTTTGTGAACGCTGCTTTGATGAGCACAGCCGAATTAGCACAACCTGGTGAGTATAGATCTATGAAGACATCTAGCTGTGTCCAACAAAGTGAGTACAACTAGGTGAGCACATTGAAGTGAGTACAGCTAGGTGAGTACAGCTAAGTGAGTACAGCTAGGTAAGTACAGCTAGGTGAGTACAGCTAGGTAAGTACAGCTAGGTGAGTACAGCTATGTAAGTACAGCTAGGTAAGTACAGCTAAGTGAGTACAGCTAGGTAAGTACAGCTAAGTGAGTACAGCTAGGTGAATACAGATAGACTAGTTATTCATCACTATCATAGTACCGTGCTGAGACATCACAGAGCACAGTCATAACCACTGCAAGTGAAGAATATATCCAAGGATTTTTCATCATCTTTTTTGAGGAAGAAAATTTATTTTCTCTCCTTTTAGTTCACAGGACGAGATTGACAAAGAGTGGAACATTAAAGTTACTGATACACAGACAAAACCTTCCCTCGCTCGGTGAAAGGAGGAGACTTCTGCGCGGGAGTCCTCTGAGTGCCTCTTTCTTCCTTCCCAGAAAGAAACTAGTTTCTCTTCAGTAGCTGTGTGACATAAGAGAGGTATCCAAAGTACCCCCTAACTCCAGCTCCGCGTACCTGTGTATGGACGAGGCACGGTAGCTGTGCATGTAAACCCTTAAGTGGCAAAGGAAGTGCAGCTCACTTCCGTCAAAAGACCTTGAAGCTATAACTCAACGCTCACAAGCTGGAGATCAAGACCTTCAAGAGGCTCAAGAGCTTTAACTCAACACGCACATGAGGCATAGAACTTGAGGCTAAATATCCTTAAACAGCCTAGGATCTATAGATCAACACCGTAGAGAGAGACAGGACTGGGAGAGCAACACTCTCAAGTATAAACCATACCACGGGTGGGGTTCGAACCCGCGGTCAGAGAGTCTCATAACTCAAAACCCCACCCGTGGTATGGTTTGTTTGCAATCGTGTCATTACGATTTCGTGACTCTCAAGTATCACCGGAGCTGGAATTCAGCCCATTCACATATTAATATATATGGTTAATCAGACAAAATATTCCAATATTTAATAGTTGATACATCTTATAGGATAGTACCCACTAATTTAATTTGGGTGAGGGAAGAATTTGTAGTATTAAATTGGCTTAATAAAAATTGACATCGTTGAAAACCCCGTGCACAACGGATATTACCAACCCCGGGTTATTTCAAAATCAACCCTGGATTATTTTGCACCAACCCTGGATTATTTTGCACCAACCCTGGATTATTTTGCACCAACAACCCTGGAGTATTTTGCACCATCAACCCTGGAATATTTTGCACCATCAACCCTGGAATATTTTGCACCATCAACCCTGGAATATTTTGCACCATCAACCCTGGAGTATTTTGCACCATCAACCCTGGAGTATTTTGCACCATCAACCCTGGAGTATTTTGCACCATCAACCCTGGAGTATTTTGCACCATCAACCCTGGAGTATTTTGCACCATCAACCCTGGAGTATTTTGCACCAACACAAGCTAAACTTGTACTATTCTGCTTATAGACTGCATCTGCGTTAATATTTTGATGCTGATCAGAAGAGGCATTCTTTAGTTATTTCATGGAAATCAATATTACTGTTTATATAATAAAATTTACAAATTGGGACATATGCATCCCAATTACAACGCGATCTTTGCTTTCTAGAAAACACACCAGGGATGATATTGTGGATTCCATCTTCTCCGTAAGATGCGTCAGAACTTCCCTTCAGAACGTCCCTTCAGAACGTCCCTTCAGAACGTCCCTTCAGAACGGCTTCACAGTTCTGAAGAGACAGACTCAATATGATTTAACGTGTTTTAATGGGAATAGAAATGTCATAGGAATTCACAGGAGAAAATATAAATATCCTAAAAGTAAGAAAAAGTGCGACATATATTTTACACAAGATATAATACACAAGGATAATGCAGCTACTTATTTCTATATGACACTTACATTGTGTTAACATACGCTAGGTACATTTCCCAGTCATATTTCATCACACAGGACGAGTTTTCTTGCATGCTGTTTGCTGGGTAATAAGTTATCTACAAGGGAAGCAATGGTTTTTAGTGCTCTTATCTTGAGTAATGGATTCTTCTTAATGATGAACATGTATGTTATGTGTACAATGAGTAATGAGCACAGGAGGATGTTTAATTTGATTATATTTGTAATATTCGTATTTAGTTAATTAGTGTACAGACTATGAACTTGTGTGTTTTTAGTAGTATGTGTGACATAAAACAGTGCATCACTAGCCAGACGGAAATTACTGACTTGTATCCAAGGATACCTGAGCAACAGAACTGTGCTAGTCATATATTAAGGTATCACGAGTACCACCAATGACTTTGAAATGGGGCTACTTCAGGGTAGACATACCCACGACATACCCACGACATACCCACGGACAATGTCAAAATCTTCTGTGTAAAGGTCTAAATCAATAACAGCGACATTGAGTATTGTGAACAAAACAGATACTTAGGAGTGGGAAAAAACAGCTATATTGCAATTAACCTTCACTGCAAACTTGAAGAGACTTAAACCTATTGGAACACTTGTTAGAAGAAACTTTGGCATCAACGCTAAATACACAAGTCTGTATTACATAATCTTTCTTAAATATCTCATGAATTACAACTTTCCACTTGCTTTGCTTAATAAATCTAGAATAGGCACATGAAGATAACTCATAGTGCTCCAGTGTGAGCTAGACTTAAAAACATGAATGATGAACTGAAGTTTTTGTTCACTTGAAGTATTAAGTACAGTTAAACACAACCTTTTGTACTAAGATCTTAAAAGACCCGACGCCGCCAGGGACTCAGGGTATGCTGTTCCAAGCCTACAACATACTAGACAAAACAACATTACTACATTCCGCCTCATGGTTATTCACTCAATGGCTGAAGGCAAATATTGCTTATGTAATAAAATTCAACATCACTTCTCCCTACTTACTTCCTAGTGTACGAATATCACACATGACTGTCATTAAGAGGAACAATGAGAATTTACTCCCTAAGGCAACAGTCCAAGAATTTATTGCCACGCATGCAGATACCTTCCTGCCCAGTGAGCACTTACTGCTTAGTTCACCAGACTACAGACCCTACTACAGCAGAGTGCAAAATACACAAAAGAAATTAGTACATAAAGACTGGTATCATCAGATTAATTAGATAACTCAGTTCACCACTAATAGAGCTCACATCTAGCTTAACATGAAGGGTAATCTTCTGTGACTCCGTCTGCTATTTAAGCTCTGAAGAGTTGTATCTAAAAAAAACACACCAAAAATATAATAACTAATAAGAATATGACCCCCCCAAAAAAAAAGTACTCATTATAAAAGCTTTCTTATCTCATTTGTCTAGATACCAAATATGAATCGGCAATATAAAAGATATACTTGTGTTATGGCCTAGGTCGAGTTAGAACTAATCATCCCTCTCTCTCCATTGATAAAACAACTATGCAGAAGTATATCAGCTCTGGTAGATGAGAAAACACAGTTCTGATCAGAAAGTCATGTGTCTGGGTAGCGTAGAACATCCACTAGATTCAGTGACCCGGTGACTGCCAGAATCAGAATGTAGATGAATGGTTCAGAGAACCGACAAGTTGATAAATTAGACACATATGCAACACTTGGGTATCTTTATTGAGGAAACGTTTCACCACACAGTGGCTTCATCAGTCCATACAAAGGAGAATCTTTTCAAGATTGATGGACTGACTATATCGACTCAAGGTTGAGGGACTGATTACCTCAAACTCCTCATCTTCCACCGTTCTTCTCTGTATTGGACTGATGAAGCCACTAATTGGCTGAACGTTTCCACAGTAAATATCCCCGAATGTTACATAAGTGTCCCATTCACAGTCATGTAAGTTCTGTGATAAGAGGCACGCGAGTTATAACATTAAATAAAGAATAAAAAATACAAAATAACTTGCTTGCAACAATCAACAAACAACCCGCACCTGGGAAGATGAAACTTATGAGGGCGTTTCTGTCCCACTTGGTCCGAAACGTCGTCATAAGTTTCATTCTCGTATCTGTGAGTTAGTTGTGTATTATACCATTAAAGAGTTAGGCTTTCCGTTTTCAGTGACTTTAGATTTAGCGAATTAGAATGTTAGGAACTGAGTAAATACTTCAACTTCCCTTAGGTGGTACTTGAGGATATACTCATCGTTCACCCTGAGTTTGCCAACACTAATTAGCAGTCCTCACAGGACTGCTAATTAGTGCTGACTCGAGTTGCATGCGAAAGCAAACTATTCAAATTATGCTTTAATATTTTAACCTAAATACGTATATATCTGATTCAACAGTCACACGAACTAGATGGTATTTAACATGCAATACACCCACAGTAAAAAAAAATTAATACTATTTCAAGCCCATTCGTGACCTTTCATATTATCAAGAAACAATAAGAGTAAACCATACCACGGGTGGGATTCGAACCCGCGGTCAGAGAGTCTCAAAACACCAGACCCAGTGGCTTACGCGACGGTCTGGTGTTTTGAGACTCTCTGACCACGGGTTCGAACCCCACCCGTGGTATGGTTTGTTTGCAATCGTGTCATTACGATTTCGTGAGACAATAAGAGTAATAAAGAAACAAATCGTATGTAGCATAATTGTCACCTCACAGTTAGTGAGTTGTGTTACCTCAGTAAGTATGAACCATGAGACGCTGCAGTACATCTTAGTATGAACCATGAGACGCTGCAGTACATCTTAGTATGAACCATGAGGCGCTGCAGTACATCTTAGTATGAACCATGAGGCGCTGCAGTACATCTTAGTATGAACCATGAGGCGCTGCAGTACATCTTAGTATGAACCATGAGACGCTGCAGTACATCTTAGTATGAACCATGAGACGCTGCAGTACATCTTAGTATGAACCATGAGACGCTGCAGTACATCTTAGTATGAACCATGAGACGCTGCAGTACATCTCAGTATGAACCATGAGGCGCTGCAGTACATCTAGTATGAACCATGAGGCGCTGCAGTACATCTTAGTATGAACCATGAGGCGCTGCAGTACATCTCAGTATGAACCATGAGACGCTGCAGTACATCTCAGTATGAACCATGAGGCGCTGCAGTACATCTTAGTATGAACCATGAGGCGCTGCAGTACATCTTAGTATGAACCATGAGACGCTGCAGTACATCTTAGTATGAACCATGAGACGCTGCAGTACATCTCAGTATGAACCATGAGACGCTGCAGTACATCTCAGTATGAACCATGAGACGCTGCAGTACATCTTAGTATGAACCATGAGGCGCTGCAGTACTTCTAGTATGAACCATGAGGCGCTGCAGTACATCTTAGTATGAACCATGAGGCGCTGCAGTACATCTAGTATGAACCATGAGGCGCTGCAGTACATCTTAGTATGAACCATGAGGCGCTGCAGTACATCTCAGTATGAACCATGAGACGCTGCAGTACATCTCAGTATGAACCATGAGGCGCTGCAGTACATCTCAGTATGAACCATGAGACGCTGCAGTACATCTTAGTATGAACCATGAGGCGCTGCAGTACATCTTAGTATGAACCATGAGACGCTGCAGTACATCTTAGTATGAACCATGAGGCGCTGCAGTACATCTTAGTATGAACCATGAGGCGCTGCAGTACATCTCAGTATGAACCATGAGACGCTGCAGTACATCTCAGTATGAACCATGATGCGCTGCAGTACATCTTAGTATGAACCATGAGGCGCTGCAGTACATCTTAGTATGAACCATGAGGCGCTGCAGTACATCTTAGTATGAACCATGAGGCGCTGCAGTACATCTTAGTATGAACCATGAGACGCTGCAGTACATCTTAGTATGAACCATGAGGCGCTGCAGTACTTCTAGTATGAACCATGAGGCGCTGCAGTACATCTTAGTATGAACCATGAGGCGCTGCAGTACATCTAGTATGAACCATGAGGCGCTGCAGTACATCTTAGTATGAACCATGAGGCGCTGCAGTACATCTCAGTATGAACCATGAGACGCTGCAGTACATCTCAGTATGAACCATGAGGCGCTGCAGTACATCTCAGTATGAACCATGAGACGCTGCAGTACATCTTAGTATGAACCATGAGGCGCTGCAGTACATCTTAGTATGAACCATGAGACGCTGCAGTACATCTTAGTATGAACCATGAGGCGCTGCAGTACATCTTAGTATGAACCATGAGGCGCTGCAGTACATCTCAGTATGAACCATGAGACGCTGCAGTACATCTCAGTATGAACCATGAGGCGCTGCAGTACATCTTAGTATGAACCATGAGGCGCTGCAGTACATCTTAGTATGAACCATGAGGCGCTGCAGTACATCTTAGTATGAACCATGAGGCGCTGCAGTACATCTTAGTATGAACCATGAGACGCTGCAGTACATCTTAGTATGAACCATGAGGCGCTGCAGTACATCTAGTATGAACCATGAGGCGCTGCAGTACATCTTAGTATGAACCATGAGGCGCTGCAGTACATCTCAGTATGAACCATGAGACGCTGCAGTACATCTCAGTATGAACCATGAGGCGCTGCAGTACATCTTAGTATGAACCATGAGACGCTGCAGTACATCTCAGTATGAACCATGAGGCGCTGCAGTACATCTCAGTATGAACCATGAGACGCTGCAGTACATCTTAGTATGAACCATGAGGCGCTGCAGTACATCTCAGTATGAACCATGAGGCGCTGCAGTACATCTCAGTATGAACCATGAGGCGCTGCAGTACATCTCAGTATGAACCATGAGGCGCTGCAGTACATCTCAGTTGTTCTCAATTTAGTGAGATTAAGAGTGACATGACAGGTAAAGGCTTTCTCAACTTCAAGTCATGTTAAGGATCACAAGTCATGTTAAGGGTCACAAGTCATGTTAAGGATCACAAGTCAGGTAAAGGTGAATTTGTTTGTCAACATAACTTATAACTTATTTAGTTAATCCTCGACTTATATTCAGATTGTAATCAGAACTGCTTTTTTATTAAGCTTGATTCTATTCAAGTTCGTTCTAACTTTAATTTGCTTGTTACTACTTCCTGGGGCTTCAGTCAATGGTGTTATTAAAATCCCCCAGTTTTAATGCTATATTTATCTTCCTAAAATCCTAGTTCAAAACTTTTTGTTTCTTGCCCTACACAAATTTTGTGGCACTTTGTACTAGGAATCTTGAAGACACCAGTTAACATTTTGGAAGAAATTTTAGTCAAATAGTTTGTTTCCTTGCCATCAAGATCCTTAAATACAATGTTGATTTTTAAATTATGTGGAAAAGGATTTTTCAAGAAAGTTGTCATGATACGGCAGCGCTACATAACATTGCTGAAGAATGGTTCCTTGTATTGATTAAGGGTTGGAAAATGTGTTCTAGAACTTTTTTTAAAGATGTCAATAAAAGTTTTTGGATATTTTATATTATATTCTTTTTATAATATAATATAATACTGCTACTGCTACTACTACTGCTACTGATACTACTACTGCTACTGATACTACTTGCTTCACTCCACTCTGACTCTTGTGCTGTTCTTCCCATACCCACTACAGCTACTACTACAGCTACTACTACAGCTACTATTACAGCTACTATTACAGCTACTACTACAGCTACTACTACAGCTACTATTACAGCTACTATTACAGCTACTACTACAGCTACTATTACAGCTACTATTACAGCTACTACTACAGCTACTATTACAGCTACTATTACAGCTACTACTACAGCTACTACTACAGCTACTACTACAGCTACTATTACAGCTACTATTACAGCTACTACTACAGCTACTACTACAGCTACTATTACAGCTACTATTACAGCTACTACTACAGCTACTACTACAGCTACTACTACAGCTACTATTACAGCTACTACTACAGCTACTACTACAGCTACTATTACAGCTACTATTACAGCTACTACTACAGCTACTACTACAGCTACTATTACAGCTACTATTACAGCTACTACTACAGCTACTACTACAGCTACTACTACAGCTACTATTACAGCTACTACTACAGCTACTACTACAGCTACTACTACAGCTACTATTACAGCTACTACTACAGCTACTACTACAGCTACTACTACAGCTACTACTACAGCTACTACTACAGCTACTATTACAGCTACTACTACAGCTACTACTACAGCTACTACTACAGCTACTACTACAGCTACTACTACAGCTACTATTACAGCTACTACTACAGCTACTACTACAGCTACTACTACAGCTACTACTACAGCTACTAGTACAGCTACTACTACAGCTACTATTACAGCTACTATTACAGCTACTACTACAACTACTACTACAGCTACTACTACAGCTACTACTACAGCTACTATTACAGTTACTACTACAGCTACTACTACAGCTACTATTACAGCTACTACTACAGCTACTATTACAGCTACTACTACAGCTACTACTACAGCTACTACTACAGCTACTACTACAGCTACTATTACAGCTACTACTACAGCTACTATTACAGCTACTATTACAGCTACTACTACAGCTACTACTACAGCTACTATTACAGCTACTACTACAGCTACTATTACAGCTACTACTACAGCTACTACTACAGCTACTACTACAGCTACTATTACAGCTACTACTACAGCTACTATTACAGCTACTACTACAGCTACTACTACAGCTACTACTACAGCTACTACTACAGCTACTACTACAGCTACTACTACAGCTACTATTACAGCTACTATTACAGCTACTACTACAGCTACTACTACAGCTACTACTACAGCTACTACTACAGCTACTACTACAGCTACTACTACAGCTACTACTACAGCTACTACTACAGCTACTATTACAGCTACTATTACAGCTACTACTACAGCTACTACTACAGCTACTATTACAGCTACTACTACAGCTACTACTACAGCTACTACTACAGCTACTACTACAGCAACTACTACAGCTACTACTACAGCTACTACTACAGCTACTACTACAGCTACTATTACAGCTACTACTACAGCTACTACTACAGCTACTACTACAGCTACTACTACTACTTCACTACTATCTTCGCTGCCTTCTTTTTATTTTTCTACCTTTCTTCCGTCCTTGTACTTCTCTCGTATTTATACTGATTAACTTAACTTCGTGTATTTAGTCTTATCAGGGAAAATTATATTTAAAAGTTTGGTTTTCTACCTGGCGAACAATATGATGTTCAATGAAGACAAATTCGAACTACTCTGTTATGGAAAGCTGGAAGAAATAATAGCTAGAACTGAGTTTACTACAAACTCTAATCACACACTAGAGCGGAAAATTAATGTGAAGCACCTGGGAGTGATAGTGTCTGAGGATCTCACCTTCAAGGACCATAACAGTGCCACTATCGCATCTGCGAGGAAAATGATTGGATGGATAATGAGAACATTCAAGACAAGAGATGTCAAGCCAATCATGATCCTTCTTAAATCACTTATTCTCTTTAGGCTGGAATACTGCTGTACACAAACAGCTCCATTCAAGGCAGGTGAAACTGCAGATCTAGAGAATGTACGGAGAACCTTCACTGCACATATCAGTTCCATCGAACACCTTAACTACTGGGAACGCTTGAAAGCATTTGACTTGTACTCACTGGAGCGCAGGCGAGAGAGATATATCATCATCTACACCTGGAAAATCCTAAAGGGACTGGTCCCTAATCTGCACAAAAAAATCACTCCCTACGAAAACAAAAGGCTTGGTAGGCGATGCAACATACGCCCAATGAAAAGTAGGGTCACCATTAGTACACTAAGAGAAAACACCATGAGTGTCCGGGGCCCAAGACTGTTCAACAGCCTCCCACCAGCTATAAGGGGAATTACCAATAGACCCCTGGTTGTCTTCAAGAGGGAGCTGGACAGATAACTAAAGTCAGTCCCGAATCAACTGTGCTAGGGTTCGTACGTTGGACTACGTGCAGCCAGCAGTAACAGCCTAGTTGATCAGGCCCTGATCCACCGGGAGGCCTGGTCGTAGACCGGGCTGGGGGGGCGTTGATCCCCGGAATACCCTCCAGGTAGACTCCAGGTAGAAATTACAATCTAATGGTGAAAAGATTTTCCATTGTCATGCCATTTTTTTAAGTGTAAAATTCACTAATGAACACAAAATTTGCATCAGCTATGTAAAGTTTAATAGGCTCAATTAATTTAGACACATCAAGGATACACTATAAATACGTTGGTCTTCAGATGAAAAACGTATAATTCGAGGACGTCTTATTCTATTAGTTTCAAAATTTCACCACGTGTGTACCTTGTGTAGCGCAAGATTCATAAGGACCATCTACACGTACATGCATGAGTGACCTCTGACATGAGTTACCTCTGACATGAGTGACCTCTGACATGAGTGACCTCTGACCTAGATTGTGTCTGTGTGATGACTGAACAAAACTTGTTCTGACCTTCTAAAAAATTTCAACTCCCTCGTTTCCTACTTAAGAAGAAGACAGTAGATGCTATTTTGTCATTTTGTCGGAATGATATCGTATTACTTTGATGCTGATGAGAGGTTCTTGATCCAAGGGTCCTCTTGCTTGGAACGAATCTAAACGCCTCCCGTTCCACAGGCATTATGTCACCCCTACTAGTTTAGCACTTTCATCTGATAAAAATAGAACAGTGAACAGCATCAATCTTTATGATAAATTTATGTTATGACTTGGATGAAATATTTTTTATAGTTTAATCTTTGTAGGTAAACATTGTGTCAGATTCTGTGCAATAACTGGAGAATGCATCTTTTGGTCGGCTTGAAATTTTTAGTGCTGATGGGTAATCCTCAAAGGAAGCTTTGCCTTCATTTTAGGTTTATAAGTTTTAATAAAATTCGTTTTTGTAAATTAATTGGAGGATATCTCTTCGATTTTGTTGGGATCCTAGCATAAATCTGCATTATGTTTATTTAATATAACTTAATTACTTACAGAAACCTTAAGCGCTGGTAAATATTACTTAAGAGTAAAATTCCGATTTATTTGTGTTGGCCATATACGTATTTTTTTTTTTTAGAAGAAAATGAGGAAAATTCAAATGTCGATTTTCATGTGATAATTTCTGAATGCCTCAACGAGTTACCTTTACCCTTCAACACTAATAACTTGATACTGCAAATTCTGATCAGCTTCAAACTGATAAATTAGACACATATGCAACACTTGGGTATCTCTATTGAGGGAACGTTTCGCCACACAGTGGCTTCATCGGTTCTATATAAAGAAGAACGGTGTAAGAGGAGTTTGAGGTAATCAGTCCCTCAGCCTGGAATCGATGTGTTCAGTCCATCACTCTGCAGCATCATGGGATATTGATACAAGGAATTCTTCAACACTTGTTCAACCTACTTACACTAGTGGATGGTTCCACTGTGATCCTGCCTCCTCCTGCTTCCACTCACCTGACTACAGTATATAAGTCACTTCTCTGGCCATATGCTGTACTTTCAAGATTGATGCACTGAAAACATCGATTTCAGGCTGAGGGACTTGCTACCTCAAACTCCTCCTCTCTTTACACATTTCTTCTTTGTATTGGACTGATGAAGCCACTGTGTTGCAAAACGTTTCCTCAATAATCATCTTCATATGTTGCATAAGTGTCTCATTCTCATGATATCAGTGTTTCGAGTCCTTTCTTAGATATACTCGCCGCTCTATATATTCATTTTATCACCTCAAAATATTAATACTTGTGCCTTCCATAAGAAAGAAGACACTTTAGGTTTCTACTGTGCAAGTGGAAATTTGGAATTATAATTATAATTAAAAAAAACGTATCTCTGGATTTAGAGCAATTCCGACAAAATGCTCTTTCCGATAGGCTTTAAACTTTCGGTGTTGATTAGCTTTATTAAAAGAAAAGCTTGGCTTTTACTTTGAGGTATATAAATTTTTAATTGCCAAGTTTATTTAAAAAAATGGTTTCGAAGTAATACTGGTCTGGGGTTTTATGACTGACCGCGGGTTCTACCCCACGCGTGGTATGTTTTTTTTTTTCGAAATAATAATTTGGGAATATCCCTTCATGCCAATTGCCGGTTTTATGTATTTTTCAAATTCGACTTTCTTAAAAAAAAAAAAAAAACACGAAAACAGTTTTTTTTCTTTAGACGATTGTAGAGAAAAGAACTTTTTTTTTTTTTTTTTTTTTTTGGTATAAATATTGGAAACACGTTTCAATGGCGTTTTTAATTTTTATGAATTTAGTGAATACTTAAATACTTTACGTCCCAGCAGGCACCTTGTCAGCTTCAGTGTTCTTATTTCCCTTTAACCTCCTACAAGACTTTCAAATATAACTTCAGAACGCTCTATCAGATCAATTACAAATTTTCAACAAGTGCAACAAGTGCAAGTGCTCTCTGCTCAGTTTTATATAGACTATTCCCTGAATATGCTTCCATGCAATAAATTTAGAAAGCCTCTACTGACTGGCTGGCGTTGTTAATGGAGAGCGAAGGTGTCATTTTTGCCACTTGTAATCTCGATATGGTATAGTATTATTTATAGTTACATGACTGGATTATGCTTCCTGAAGTGAGGTTACTTGATGCTGGTAAAGGGTTTTTCTCCTTCCCTTACGTGGATGGCATCTCAATGTCTCCCATTCCACAACCACTTTTATATTCATGCATTTCTTTCTTCCCTTCGGCAGGTCTAAGAAAAACTCATAAATTTAAACATGATTTTGACCGTTTTCTGTTTAAATACTAGGTTTTTGGTTTAGTTTAAACCAGTTTTTGTTGTAACCGACAGAGACAACAGGGTAAGTTAACGGGAGGCATTCTTAAACATTACGTAGATGTGAGAACTGAGAGGTGATGAGGGTCGAACAGATCAGTGGGTTGGTAAGTGATGTGTGTTGTGGGGACCAGTGAAGTGTGAGGGGACCGTGTGGAGTGTGAGGGGACCGTGTGGAGTAGAGAACACGGGGTACGAAGTGATGTGGGTTGTGTGGGTGAGTAGGTATATTATAGATGGGTGAGATAAGTGTTCATTTAGATAGATGATGATGGTGGTAAAAATGAGACGGAGAGGAGATAATGAGGATGGTGTGGATGTAGAGGGGTTTGGATTTGATGAGGGTGATATGGGTGAAGAGAAGTTTAGATTTGATGAGGGTGGTGTGGGTGTTGAGGGGTTTGGATTTGATAAGGATGGTGTGGGTATAGAGAGGTTTAGATTTGATGAGGGTGGTGTGGGTATTGTGGAGTAGGAGGGGACGAAGATGGTATGGTTGAAGGATAGGAGGTTCTGAGGGTGGGGTAGGTGTCGTGCGACGGAAGGTGGTGAGAGTGTGGTGGAAACGTGATGAGGGTGGTGAGGATGAGGTGGGGTGGATGAGGTGGTGTGGGAAATGAGAGTGATGTGGTGGGGTTGGCAGTGATGAAAGTGCTGTGGGCGAGATGGAGAAGAGGGTAAGAGAAGCTGTGGAGGAAAGGACAAAGATCGTCAGCACAGCTTCGCTGCGTTGCAATTCAATATTCAATCATTCACTGAATCAAAAATTGAATTCCACGGATGAAAAGTTTCTCTGAAATGCTTTTTTACGATTCTTACTTTTTACCCTTGATCTTCCAAGTAAAAGGACGAACACTGGGTTCAAACTATCAAGACAGGTGTCTGGTTTCCTGCCATCAGGATGGATCCCTACCATTCCCACCATCAGGATGGGTAGCTGGGGTTCCACCATCAGCATGGGTGTCTGGGATTCCCTACAGCATCGTGCGCGACTAGATTCTTCTCATTAAGTGGACTTCATAGGACTCACCATGAGTATTGATTGCTTGGGTGCAGCCTTCAGTATGGGTGGCTTCGTTTCTTCCATTTGGATGGGTGGTTGGATTCCTACCATGGGAGGCTGGCTCCCAATTAGCTGGATAGGTGACTGAGTCCCAACACTGGGTTTCACCATCCGGGAGGCTTGACGGGAGGCATGCCATACCCAACAGTTTGGGTGTCATGCTTCCTATTATCAGGTCGGGTGGATAGAGCCCCCCTCCCCCATCAAGATGGGTAAATGGGTCCCCACCATCTAGATGATTTGTTCAGATCCCAATCAAAAGGTTAAGTGATTTGGTCCCAACCTAATTGATGGGTGTATGGATCCCATCCCTCAGTATCGGTGCCTGGGTCCTCACCATCAGATTGGATTTCTTAGTTCCCATCATAAGGGTGGGTGTTTGGGTCTCCACCATCAGTTCTGTGGCTAGGGGCCTCATTATCAGGATAGACTGCCGGAAACTTACCATCTGGAATGGTATTCAGGAACCCAGCAATCCATTAAGGTGGATGACTGGGTCCCCAACATCAGAATATGTGAATGGGCAATTTTGGTCCAGATATCAGTTGGATTGTTTGATCGCAACTATTAAGAAGGCTTGTAAGATCCCCCAATTATAATAGGTTACTGGATTCCCACCCTCAGGGTCAGTGGCTGGGTGGCTTTGTCCCCGCTTTCTGGGAAGCTTCAAAAGCTTTTACCATTAGGATTGTTGGCTACATCCCTACTACCAGGATTGATGGCTGGGTTCCTACCATCGGGGCACACAGTCGATATTGGAATCGTATTCACGTTGGTAGAATTACCGACAATATGTTAGGTAAAAGGACACAAATGCAACTAATGTGACAGTTTATTGTGGCAACGGCTTGACAAAGCTCCTGGAGAGAGAAACGTTGTCACAATAAAATGTCACATTAGTTGCATTTGTGTCCTATTACCTAAGATAATGGAATCGAAGCTGCGCCACATTAGGCAGTGTAACATTGCTCAAACCGATGTATAGACCAGCACACAGAGGTTGCCGGATCACCCATCATGTCAGTTATGATGCAGCTGCCGGAAGGTTATGTCTGATGCTCTATCATAGAGTTAGAAGAATATGATTAAACAGAAAGCCTTGAAATACATCCATTCAGTTAATTACTGTTATGTGCTTATTCCAGAGACACTCAAGAACATCTGAAGAAACATTGAAGCAACTACAGCTAACCATGTGTTTAAGCATTATAATATAAGAATTTGACTACAGTATACAAAGCTTGGTAACATCCACCCAGCTGAGGTTGTCAAGATGGCTACCAAATATCCACAAATAAATGTCAATGTGTGCTACGCATTGTGAATTAATTTAATAAGCTTACCAGCTGGTGAGAATTTGCCCCTTTCCCACGGGGTTACAATCCCTACCCTCTCAGCTAATTGGAGTTTCCACATCAGCTGATTTCTGCCTTCCCAGCTGGTGAAAGCTTCTACCTCTCCATCGAGTAAGTTTCTCCTGTTTTCAAATGTGGAATTTTGAGCTCTTTCTCAGTTGAGGAAATCTTTCCTCCTTTACAGCTGGGAAGAGTGTCTGACTAAGCCAGTTGAGTAGAGCTTTCTTCTTTACTCACCTATACTCCATCAGAGGACACTATATTCCTTCTACCCTGCATGTTGTGACACTATATTCCATGTTGTGACACTATATTCCATGTTGTGACACTATATTCCATGTTGTGACACTATATTCCATGTTGTGACACTATATTCCATGTTGTGACACTATATTCCATGTTGTGACACTATATTCCATGTTGTGACACTATATTCCATGTGGTGACACTATATTCCATGTTATGACACTATATTCCATGTGGTGACACTATATTCCATGTTGTGACACTATATTCCATGTGGTGACACTATATTCCATGTTGTGACACTATATTCCATGTTGTGACACTATATTCCATGTGACACTATATTCCATGTTGTGACACTATATTCCATGTGACACTATATTCCATGTTGTGACACTATATTCCATGTTGTGACACTATATTCCATGTGGTGACACTATATTCCATGTTGTGACACTATATTCCATGTTGTGACACTATATTCCATGTGGTGACACTATATTCCATGTGACACTATATTCCATGTTGTGACACTATATTCCATGTGACACTATATTCCATGTTGTGACACAATATTCCATGTTGTGACACTATATTCCATGTTGTGACACTATATTTCATGTTGTGACACTATATTCCATGTTGTGATACTATATTCCATGTTGTGACACTATATTATATGTTGTGACACTATATTCCATGTTGTGACACTATATTCCATGTTGTGACACTATATTCCATGTTGTGACACTATATTATATGTTGTGACACTATATTCCATGTTGTGACACTATATTATATGTTGTGACACTATATTCCATGTTTTGACACTATATTATATGTTGTGACACTATATTCCATGTTGTGACACTATATTATATGTTGTGACACTATATTCCATATTGGAAACTACTATGTCTACCAATCCATTATGGGACAATGTATAAACCCTCCATGTTGGGACACTATCCTCAGTCTACTTTCCATGTTGGGACACTATCCTCAGTCTACTTTCCATGTTGGGACACTATCCTCAGTCTACTCTCCATGCAGGGACACTATCCTCAATCTACTCTCCATGCTGGGACACTATCCTCAATCTACTCTCCATGTTGGGACACTATCCTCAATCTACTCTCCATGCTGGGACACTATCCTCAGTCTACTTTCCATGCTGGGACACTATCCTCAGTCTACTCTCCATGCTGGGACACTATCCTCAGTCTACTCTCCATGTTGGGACACTATCCTCAGTCTACTCTCCATGCTGGGACACTATCCTCAATCTACTCTCCATGCAGGGACACTATCCTCAATCTACTCTCCATGCTGGGACACTATCCTCAATCTACTCTCCATGTTGGGACACTATCCTCAATCTACTCACCATGTTGGGACACTATCCTCAATCTACTCTCCATGCTGGGACACTATCCTCAGTCTACTTTCCATGCTGGGACACTATCCTCAGTCTACTCTCCATGCTGGGCCACTACCCTCAGTCTACTTTCCATGTTGGGACACTATCCTCAGTCTACTCTCCATGCAGGGACACTATCCTCAATCTACTCTCCATGTTGGGACACTATCCTCAGTCTACTCTCCATGTTGGGACACTATCCTCAGTCTACTCTCCATGCTGGGACACTATCCTCAATCTACTCTCCATGCTGGGACACTATCCTCAATCTACTCTCCATGCTGGGACACTATCCTCAGTCTACTCTCCATGCTGGGACACTATCCTCAATCTACTCTCCATGCTGGGACACTATCCTCAATCTACTCTCCATGCTGGGACACTATCCTCAATCTACTCTCCATGCTGGGACACTATCCTCAATCTACTCTCCATGCTGGGACACTATCCTCAGTCTACTTTCCATGCTGGGACACTATCCTCAGTCTACTCTCCATGCAGGGACACTATCCTCAGTCTACTCTCCATGTTGGGACACTATCCTCAATCTACTCTCCATGCTGGGACACTATCCTCAATCTACTCTCCATGCTGGGACACTATCCTCAGTCTACTCTCCATGCTGAGACACTATCCTCAGTCTACTTTCCATGCTGGGACACTATCCTCAGTCTACTCTCCATGCTGGGACACTATCCTCAATCTACTCTCCATGCTGGGACACTATCCTCAGTCTACTCTCCATGCTGAGACACTATCCTCAATCTACTCTCCATGTTGGGACACTATCCTCAGTCTACTCTCCATGCTGAGACACTATCCTCAATCTACTCTCCATGCTGGGACACTATCCTCAATCTACTCTCCATGTTGGGACACTATCCTCAGTCTACTCTCCATGCTGAGACACTATCCTCAATCTACTCTCCATGCTGGGACACTATCCTCAATCTACTCTCCATGCTGGGACACTATCCTCAATCTACTCTCCATGCTGAGACACTATCCTCAGTCTACTCTCCATGCTGGGACACTATCCTCAGTCTACTCTCCATGCAGGGACACTATCCTCAGTCTACTTTCCATGCTGGGACACTATCCTCAGTCTACTCTCCATGCTGGGACACTATCCTCAGTCTACTCTCCATGCTGGGACACTATCCTCAATCTACTCTCCATGCTGGGACACTATCCTCAATCTACTCTCCATGTTGGGACACTATCCTCAATCTACTCTCCATGCTGGGACACTATCCTCAGTCTACTCTCCATGTTGGGACACTATCCTCAATCTACTCTCCATGCTGGGACACTATCCTCAATCTACTCTCCATGCTGGGACACTATCCTCAATCTACTCTCCATGCTGGGACACTATCCTCAGTCTACTCTCCATGCTGAGACACTATCCTCAATCTACTCTCCATGCTGAGACACTATCCTCAGTCTACTCTCCATGCTGGGACACAGCACTCAGATGAACTACATGTAGCTGTGGAATCCAAGAAAGGAATAGTGCAGAGTGTGGCATGAAGAAGGAGAGGTACTTACAAATTATCATTTGAATAAAATGACATATTAGTACATACTATAGTAGAAGGTTGGTAGACAGCAACCACCCAGGGAGGTACTACCGTCCTGCCAAGTGAGTGTAAAACGAAAGCCTGTAATTGTTTTACATGATGGTAGGATTGCTGGTGTCTTTTTTCTGTCTCATAAACATGCAAGATTTCAGGTACGTCTTGTTACTTCTACTTACACTTAGGTCACACTACGCAAACATGTACACGTTTATTGTATACACACTCATCTGAGTTTTCTTTGATTTTATCTTAATAGTTCTTGTTCTTATTGCTTTTCCTTTCATATCCATGGGGAAGTGGAATAAGAATCTTTCCTCCGTAAGCTATGCGTGTTGTAAAAGTCAACTAAAATGCCGGGAACAATGGGCTAGTAACCCCTTTTCCTGTATAGATTTACTAAAAAGAAAAAGTAGAAAACCGTCAAAGTGGGATGTTTGAATGTGCGTGGATGTTGTGCGAATGATAAGAAAGAGATGATTGTAGATGTTATGAATGAAAAGAAGCTGGATGTCCTGGCTTTAAGTGAGACAAAGCTGAAGGGGTAGGAGAGTTTCAGTGGGAGAAATAAATGGGATTAGGTCAGGGTTTCAAATAGAGTTAGAGCTAAAGAAGGAGTGGCAATAATGTTGAATAATCAGTTATGGCAGGTAAGAGGGAATATAAATGCATAAATTCAAGGATTATGTGGAGTAAAATAAAGGTTGGATATGAAAAGTGGGTTATAGTAAGTGTTTATGCACCCTCCAGGTGCATAAACACTACATAACCCACTTTCACATCAAGTTTTATTTTACTCCACATAATCCTGAATATGCATTATTCCCTCTTTACCGTAGGAAGGAAGGCGGGTAGGGGTCGTCCTCGAAAAGGTTGGAGGGAGGGGTAAAGGAGGTTTTGTGGGCAGGGCTTGGACTTCAGCAAGCATGTGTGAGCGTGTTAGATAGGAGTGAATGGAGACAAATGGTTTTGGGACCTGACGATCTGTTGGAGTGTGAGCAGGGTAACATTTTGTGAAGGGATTCAGGGAAACCAGTTAATTGATTTAGTTGGACTTGAGTCCTGGAAATGGGAAGTACAATGCCTGCACTTTAAAGGAAGGGTCTGAGATAGTGACAGCTGGGAGGGACTTATTTTCAGCTGTCGTATCTGAGCGCCTCTGCAAAGACAGTGATTTGTATGAGTGTGGTGAAAGTGTTGAATGATGATGAAAGTATTTTCTTTTTGGGGATTTTCTTTCTTTTTGAGTCACCCTGCCTCGGTGGGAGACGGCCGACTTGTTGAAAAAAAAATTAGTTCATACTTAACCCTAAACCAATTCAAACAATCCAATAATAAACATCAGCTTTGAAGAGACCAATATGTTATAAGAGGCAAGAATATTAAATTTGAAGCCGTTCAAAATTTGCATTATTAATTTATTAGCTTTAACGAGTGAAGCATAAAAATCAGCATTTCATTTTTTCCCGGTTTCTTCCACGGAAAAGTGCAAATTGTGTCCTACAAAAGCCAAAAATCGTCCCAAAATATTCATTGATATAGGTTTAGGTATGAAAGTATGTACGAATGTAAGTAAAAAAGTATATTTTATTTAAACGTAACACATTCTTTTACAATAGTGGTGAGGGCACACACATGTCATGTGCACATAAAATATCATGAGAATTAAACTAGAGAGTTTTTCTGATTACTAGAAACAACTTCAAGATATTTCCAAGAAACCAATTTGATTAATAAAATTTGTACATTAAAACTTACAAAACCTAAAATCAAGGTAGAGTTTCCTTTGAGAAAAACACGTCATCACTTAAAGATAAAAGCAGACCAGTGAAGCAATCTTCTGTTAATGCAGAAATCTATCAAAATTTCACCTACACAGCCTAAACCCCAGAAAACACACCATCCATTTCACAAGTTGAATCATTCATTTATGAAAGACTGATGCCGTTCAGAATCGTTTTAGTTTAATCAAGGGAAAGTTCTGAACCAGCTGGGGGTCACATAGCGCCTTCGGAATGGGACTCATTTGGATTCGATCCACGAACGATTCACATGCATCATGGCAAAATAATTATTAGTGATATGAGCAAATTCGCTGATGACACGAAGATAGGATAATTGATTCTGACGTAGATGTCAGGGAACTTCAGGAGGATTTTGACAAACTCAGTTTGTGTTGAACTTAGCCGTACAGAATGCGAAAAGGACTTGGGGGTTATGGTAAGCAGCAACCTTAAACCAAGAGAGCAATGCATAAGCGTACGTAATATGGCAAACAGATTACTGGGATTTATATCAAGAAGTGTAAACAGCAGAAGTCCAGAGGTTATACTACAGTTTTATACATCATTAGTAAGGCCTCACCTAGATTATGCAGATCAGTTCTGGTCTCTATATTACAGTCTCACGAAATCATAGTGACACGAATGCAAACAAACCATACCACGGGTGGGGGTTGAACCCGCAGTCAGAGAGTCTTAAAACTCCAGACTGACCGTGGTATGGTTTCTCCATATTACAGAATAGATATTAATTCGTTAGAAAACATTCAGCGTAGAATGACAAAATTAATACATAACATTAGAAATCTTCTGTATGAAGAAAGATTAAAGACCCTTAAATTACATTCACTTGGAAGACGAAGAATGAGGGAAGACATGATCGAGGTATAAGTGGAAAATGGGTATTAATAAAGGGGATATAAATAAGGTCTTGAGGATATCCCTCCAAGAGAGAACCCGCAATAATGGATTCAAATTAGATAAGTTTAGATTTAGAAAGGATATAGGAAAGTATTGGTTTGGAAATAGGGTAGTTGATGAATGGAGCAGTCTGCAAGGTAGGGTTATTCAAATTTAGGTTGGACAAATACATAAGTGAGAGGGGTTGTATTTGAGTGGGACTTGCACATGAGTAAGTAGAAAAATAAACACATAAGCAGTATAATGTGATCCTTTATTGACAATGTTTCGCCCAGGCAGTGGGCTTTATCGAGTCACAAACAGATCTACTTGGATAAAAGATACATGAGTATTTATTGGATTAGTCAGGTGGAGAATGCTGCATGTGACAGTCTTCAGAGTAGTGTGATGGAGTCTTAAACCTTAAACAGACAGGACAAGCTTCAATCCACGGCAGGGGTGTACACAATCCCTTGTAATGACTGCAAAAACATCCAGAGAAACATCCAGAAACATCCGGCGAAACATCCAGAGACCTCCAAACACGCATTTCAGAACACCAGTACGCAAGCAGATCTGACGACCCGAGAAATGCCTGTGTTCAACACCGAAATTCACACAACCATCTAATCAACTACAGAAACGCAAGACTCATCGCCAGAGAAGACAACACTCAATACCGAAGAATCCTGGAATCATCACTTATCTGTATATCCAACAACTTCAACCAGAACAACGGCTTCTACAACTTAGCTGAACCTATTAATTTGATTATTGATACTCAGCATGGATTCACGAGAGGCCGTTCCCGCCTATCTAATTTATTAACGTTCTTCAGTAAAGCTTTTGAGGCTGTTGATCACGATAAAGAATTCGATATTGTTTATTTAGACTTTAGTAAAGCTTTTGATAGAGTACCGCAACAGAGACTGTTAAAGAAAGTGGCAGCTCATGGCATTGGGGAAAAAGTGCTGTCATGGATCAAGTCATGGCTCACCAATAGGAAGCAGAGAGTGTGCATAAATGGGGTTAAATCCGAATGGGGACTTGTAACAAGTGGTGTTCCACAGGGATCAGTCTTAGGCCCGTTGTAATTTATAATATATATCAATGACCTTGACGAGGGAATTACTAGTGATATGAGCAAATTCGCCGACGACACGAAGATAGGTAGGATAATTGATTCAAACATAGATGTCATAGAACTTCAGGAAGATTTAGACAAACTTAATTCGTGGTCAGAAAAGTGGCAGATGCAGTTCAATGTAGATAAATGCAAGGTTCTGAAGCTCGGGAGTGTCCATAAACCAAACACTTATAAGTTAAATAACGTAGAACTTAGCCATACAGATTGCGAGAAGGACTTGGGGGTGATGGGGAAGCAGCAACCTTAAACCAAGGACAGCAATGCCAAGCTTTCGAAAAAGGCAAAAGATTAATGGGGGTTTTAAAATTTTAAGAAGTGTAAAAAACAGGGAAATCCAGAGGTTATATTACGTTTTAATCGTTAGTAAGGCCTCACCTTGATTACGCAGTGAAGACGTGTCTTTGTGCTTCTTAAACTGAAGAAGATGTCCTCTCTTTTAGCTACTCTACCAGCAGCTGAAGGAAGAACTGAGGGAGCTGCTTGAGATAAGGGCTGACTGAGGAAAAAAAAAGGATTCCGGGAATCCTCCTGTTGAGAATCCTCCAAAAAGATAGGGAAACCGGGCAGTGGCTAAAAAGCATGGGACAAAGTTAAGGATCAAGAGGACGGGGGGGGAGGTAGAAAAACGAAGACCCCGGAGAATGTTGTGGAAACAT